>KE504685.1:432103-445059 GCA_000441515.1 Elaeis oleifera | reverse complement strand
AATATATTATGCATTGAGTATTAGCGAGGCAGTTCTTTTTGCCATCACTAATAATTTTAATAAATAAATTTTGTTATTATTTTTTATGACAGTGAATGCAGTCGCTAATAGTATCATTGCTAATGATTATTAGAGATGATAATTACCGTCACTAATACTTTTTTCGCCATCTCTAATAATTTTAATAATTATTTTTTGATGACGGTGAATGCCATCTCTAATAATACCATCGCTAATGATTATTAGCGGCAGTGATGTCATTGCTAATATGGTTTACGCCATTGATAAACTAATATTAGCGATGATAAAAATGCCATCTCTAATAGCCATCGATAAATAATTATTAGCGATGGAATCGTTGCTGTCGGTAATGCCATCGCTAATAGACATTATTAATGATGGTCAAAATACCGTCGCTAATGATCGTCGCTAATACCTTAATTTTTATAGTGGGAGAAGATGAAGATTGTATCAGGACCCCCCTGCCTTATCTCTAGTGATGAATCAATGGTGTCTCTCTGAGTCTGCTCATTGGAATATCAAGAAAATCCCAAGCATTTCACCAGCAAAGGATCCAAGATGAATGCATTGATAAAAGAAGAAATACTAATTATGGAGAAAAGAAGGAGTGAAAACAATGAGACTTTTTTTATCGATGGATTGATTGCATTTTCTCTGATACATCATGTATATAGAGCTATGAAATTTAAGTAAAATATCAAATAAAAATAGAGCAACAACCAACTCTATCAAAATAACAACTTTATATTTATCCATCCAGAACTATCCAACTAAGTTATCTAACTAATTCAAATTAGGTTTATCTTTTCAACAACCCCCCCCGCCCCCCGCCTAACTTAATTCTCTTCTATCAATGACTCCAAGTGAATCCTTCAATTTGCAAAATGCTTCAAAGTTGAGGGGCTTTGTGAGAATATCTATGATTTGATCTCCAGATTTGATGTACTTCAATTCTATCTCCTTTTCTTGATTTGGTCTCAAAAAAAATGAAAGCGTACATCAATATATTTGCTTCGTTCATGGTAGATTGAATTCTTGGCTAGTGCAATCATCGATTTATTATGAACACTTATGGTATCGACATCGTCACCTGAGTTAGAGATTTTGGATAGAGGATCCATATTTCGTACTAGTAAGGGATCCTCTCCAATAAGTGATATCAGAGCATATAGTTGTCTAGATTGTGGCGGTGTTGATTGAGATTGAAGAAGATGGAGAAGACATGCTCAATTAAGATAGAGATCAACCGATATGATGGAAGAACAATTTCTTCCTATGACAACTAAGGGTGAATGATGTGTTCATCCAACAAGAATTGATTGATACTTTTTATGCAAGGAGAAGTCGACTACCATCAAGGAGAAGGATTGAAAATGGCTCCAGATGTAGGTGGTGAGTTTGATCCGCTTGTACTCGATGAATGATGTGGTGATCCATGTACTTAACAAGAGTTCTTCGACAGTGATATGGATGAAGCTTGAGGAGATGTACATAGTAAAGTCACTCACTTATGCTCTATTTCTCTAGAAATAGTTCTACCAGCTGTGAATGAGCGAGGGACAGAGCGTGGATGAGCATTTCAGCAACTTTCAAAAGATTCTCATTGATCTTCTCAGTATTGGTGAGAAGGTTGAGGAGTAGACTAGGGCATTGATCTTGCTTTCATCGCTTCTCTCTTTTTTTATCTTTGGTGATTGCTCTTCTTGTGAAAAAGAGTACCATCAAGATGGATGAGATCATTTCTATATTTCTCCAGAATGAGGTTTCAGGTGGGAGAATCGAGCTTCGAGTTCAGGGGGTGACTCAGTTATGACAGTGACTGAAGGTGATCGTGATAGAGGATAAAGGGATAGAAGATCATAAGGTGGGTAGTCTAGATTCAAGTCAAGGGACTACAGCAAGATCAGATGTTACAGATGTGATGAGTTGGTGCATCGAATTAAAAATTGCTCACAGCTCAAAAATCAGATGAGGACTATGCGGCAATGGTCTATGGTAGTGATACAAAAAAAGTGATGATGTTCTTCTGATATCTAATTAGGTATCTACTTCTTTTCTATAGTAGATTTTAAATTCTGCATGTTCGCATCATGTTTGCTGTAGAGAGGAGCTATTTGACTTCTTAGTAAATAGTGAGGATACTGTTTATCTGTCAGATGGATCGAGCTATGTGATCAAAGACATTGGGACTATCAGCTTACAATCTCATAGAGTATTAAAAAAATTGGGTGAGATGCGAAACATACCCAATTTCAGGACTAATCTAATTTCACTGAGCAGACTGGATTCAAGCAGCTACAAGAGGACAACTGATGATGGATTCTTAAAAATTTACGGGCAGTAGAGTTCTGTTGTAGGGGAAGATGTATAGAGGACGTTACCTCATGATAGGGAGCTCAGCGTGAGATGGAGCTTCAGGAGCCAATGGGAGCTTAGAGTGAGATGGAGCTTCAGGTATAGATGGATTGGGTATAAGATAGGAGACTCAAGAGGACGACAGACGACGTCACAGGATGAAGTTTCTATTACCCTAGGAGGCTATCTCGAGCATGTCTCAGATCAGACAGATCGCAGCATATAATGGAGATGGGATCGTGCTGTCTGGCTCGACTTCTATATTTGTCCATCCATGAGCAGTTAGGTATATGTCTCAGGGCATGGGGATGAGATCATTCAGAAGCTTTCAAAGTTATGTGGAGGCCGAATGTCTAGTTGAAGTGGATATTATTGGATTTTGGCACCTCAAATTTGATTCATAGCAGTCCAAGATGGAGAAGCCCACAGTAGAGAAGTCCAGCACACGAGGCCCAAGAGGAGAAGCCCGTAGGTGCATGGTGTTGGCGCGCATGATCCACAGTGCACGGACCATAGGCGTGCGCAGCCTGCAGCATATAGGCCCACAGGCGTGCGAGCCTGTGTCATGTGGTCCATGGCACGGACACATAGTCCATGGGAAAATTTTGATCTAGGAGCGATTTCATGCAGCTCATGCACGTGCTGATGAGCGTGTGACATGCAGCGCATGCAGAGAGGCTCTGGTCCACCGCATGGGAGAGCAACACACGGTTTATGTGCGATCATTGGTTGTTTTGCACGATCGGATGATCGTGACACATGCGGATGCACGATCTTGTGCGATCAAGTGGCCATGACCGCATGCAGAAGCAATCGAATGGTCGAAAATGTATTTGAATCCAACAGGAGTATGGATGTGACTAGGATTCGATTTAGGCTCTTTAAAAGAGGGTAGATGGCCTGAGAATTGTAAAGCATGAGCCTGAGGATCTTGGAGGGCGGCAGAGGATCTTCTTTGGAGTTTTTGAGAGAATTATAAAGGTTTTGTGCTTCTTGTTGAGAGAAAGGTTGATGTATAAGATAGAAAGTATTTGATCTCCTCTTATATTTATTTTCTCTCATAATGAAGCTTGCATATCCCATAGAGATAAGTTTTGGGTTGATCCATATATTTGATTGTGTCTTTTTTTATATCTCTTCTTTCTTCTTGTTGTGGTATCGACATCGTCATCTGGGTTAGCGATCTTGGATGGAGGATCCGTATGCCACACTAGCAAGAAATCCTTTTCTACATTATATTGTGCTGCAATGGATAAGATTAAGCGAATAGTCTCCATACGAATAACGAGGCAAATACCTCATCATAGTTAATTTGACTCTCCACTTGTATCTTTTAGCTATCAATCTGACTTTATGTCTCTCTATTATGCCTTTTGCATTTTCTTCACTTTGTACACCCACTTCACTCTGATGGCTTTTTATCCTTTTGGAAGAGTGGTCAACTTCCATGTGTAATTTTCTTGATGGCTTTCATCTCTTCATCCATGGCATGCTTCCACATTTACTTTTATAGCATCTTCAAACTCAACAAACTCATAATCTGCAAAGAGACAAACATGGTATACTTCATCTATTATCTCATATAGTTCTTTTAAACTTCTTATTTTTTGTAGTACTTTTGGATTGCCATCCGATGATGAATCGACAAACAAGATGCACTTCACCTGTTACCTCATATAGTTCTTTTAGATTTCTCATTTTTATGGTACTCTTGGATTGCCATCAGATGATGAATCTGATGAAGTGGATGATGATAGTATTGGTGAAGGTATTGGTGTTGATGGCAGTGTAGTAGCAGATGAAGTTTTTCAACTTCAATCTGAGTAGGCTCTTCTCTCATAATCTAGCCAACCTATGCCAACTCCATTCACCTTCTTCATTGAACTCTACATTTCTACTAATCATAATTTTTAATTGCTAGGATCAAATAACTTATAAGCTTTGGATTTAATACTGTACCGATAAAAAGAGCTTTGAGCTTTTATCATCTAGTTTGGTTCTCCTCATAAGCTACACATCCGAAGACCTTCAAGTGTGAGATGTTTGACTTCCTTTCTGTCCATGCTTTTTGTGGAGTTTTATTCTTCAAGCTTATTATAGGACATCAGTTCAAAATATAGACGGCACAAGCTACCACCTCGGCCTAGAACTCTTTTAATAAATTTTACTTTAATCATGCTTTGCACCATGTTGAGAATATATAGTATGGTTCTTCTTCTCTACTATGCCATTTTACTGGGACAAGAAGGGGCAATCAGTAAATTCTAAATCATGTTCTCTTCACAACATGCTTCAAATGAATTGGAGGTGAACTTGCTGCCTTGATCTAAGTGAATGTCGACTTTAATGGAATAGCCGCTTTCATTTTCAACAATCATCTTGAACTTTTTGAACATATTAAAAACTTCTACTTTTCTTTCAAAAAATATGCCTAGATTTTCTTGTATAGTCATCAATAAAAGTTAGAAATATTGGTGTTTACCACATGATATGGGGACAATGGGTTTGCATACATCTGTGTGAATGAGTTCAAGCGGCTCTTTTGCTCCATATCTTACCTTATGTGGAAAGCATCTTATAGGTTGTTTGCTGAGAACAAAACCTTTGTACAATTGGTCGGGGTGGTCGATATGAGGCAATTCGTGCACCATTTGCTTGTTTGACAATATGTTGAGATCACCGAAGTTAAGATATTCAAGCCTTAAGTGCCACAACCACGAGGCATCTTATACACAGACTTTCAAGCACTTAGCTACGTCATTCTTGATATTGAGGATAAACATCCTGATCATTGACATCTCCACTTAGGCAATCAAGTTATTAGTATTATTTTCAAATAATTTTCTTATTTTCATATGGATATCCTAATCTTTTTCAAATAGTTGTTCCAAACTCAAAATATTACTCATCATATTTGAAATATAATACACATCAGAAAAAAATTGATGACTGCTATCTTTAAGGCAGATCAGAATTTATCTTTTCCTTTCATCAGAACCTTTGAAGAATCTCCAAAAGAGACTTGTCCTTCTACTGATTTATCTAACTCTACAAACATGCTTCTATGACTGCACATGGGATTAGTTGCCCCGCTATCCAAATACCAACAATTTCTTATCTGCTGGCTTCATCTCCTTATTTATAGGCTAACAATAATAAATGATCTTCTCCTATTTTCTCAACATAATTAACTATTTTTTTTAACTTGATTATTTTTATTATGAAAACACTTGAAGAAATAATGTCCATATTTTTGACAAGTATAACATTGAACCTTAGATTTATATCTTTGACTTTTTGCATCTGGTCTCCTACATCCAATGTTTTGATTTGCTTTATCTTTATCTCGTCCTCTTCTTCCACGGCCACAGTCATGCATGTAGCCTTTATCATGACCTCAGCATCTGCCAAGGCCTTGATCGCTTGGGTTTTCATTGCCTTTTGAGCTTTCCTGTGCTTCTTTTAATGAGAGCTTTATTTGAAGAGCATGTTCCACTGCTTTCTACTTCTTTTTATTCATGTGATGCTCATGGGCTTACAATGATCCCATAAGCTCATCACCGACATCTTCTCTAAATCTTTCGATTCTTCAATGACGCAACAACATAATCAAATTTATCATCTAACGACCGCAAAACTTTTTCAATTATCTGGATGTCTTCTAGCTTCTCGCCATTCCTCTGAAGTTGATTCATGATAGTCAGAAGTTTGGTGATACAGTCCGAGATGCTTCGGATTTCTTCATCCACAAGGTTTCAAATTTTTCTCACAGTATTTGGAGGTGAATTTTTTTCACCTTATATCAATGCCTTTGTAGGCCTTATGGAGAATCTCCTTTGCTTCTTTGGAGGTTGTTGCGACAGAGATCTTCTCGAAATTAGCTTCACCTATGCCTTGATAGATGAGAAAAAGCCCATTCTTATCATTCTTCTTCAAATCTCGCAAGGCATCGTGTTGCTTTGTCTGTAGCATTGAATCGTCTTGAGGCTCAAGATAGCTTTTTTTGACCACCTCCCAAGCATTCTGCAATCCAAGTAGGGCTTTCATTTAAATACTCCAATTTTCGTAATTCTCTTTCATGAGGCATGATACTTGAAGTGCCGTCTCAATTTGGCTCTTATACTATTTTGATAAAGAAGAAATATTAATTAAGGGAAAGAAGAAATACTAATTAAAGGGAAAGGAAGGAGCGAAAGTAATGAGACTTTTTTATCAATGGATTGATTATGTTTTCTCCCCGATACATCATGTATATATAGTTTTAAAATTAATTAAAATATCAAATAGATAAAATAGAGTAATAATCAATTTTATTAAAATAATAATTTTATATTTATTCATCTAAAACTATCCAACTAAGTTATCTAATTAATTCAAAATTAAATTTATCTTTTCAATGGGCATCGCAATGCGAGGCAGCGTTGAGGAGCTTTCCCTAGAATGTTTGCCTAAGTCTGATGAGTCTTGAGACTCCTTTTAATAGTGTTCATAGGAGTCGGACTCTATTGTGAGTCCTCCTTCCTATCCCATGTGCCAGTCACACGAGGCTCTAAAGATTTTTTTTTGTAGATCTATTTAAATTCATGTGAAAAACTTAGTCAATGGATTAGGTTCTTACAGATAATACTGTTTATAGTTTAATACAGAATCGATTGATCACGTATACCGAAATCCACCGAACATGGCGATCTGCCTGTGGTACACTGCATGCACAAATGACTCAAATCAACAGCCCCATTATGAACCGTAGAATAATACAAAATATCACAGTATCATACTCCACGAGCACCCCCAATTATAGTCCGTAATAGCCGAGCATTGGTGCTGATGACTCTCGAGTTTCTCATCAGCTCATCCGAACTCTTGTTCTCCGGGTGAGTGAGGTTAGGTCAGTTGCTCGAATCCAGGTGGGCGCTGCAGAGTTGTCCGACAAGTCCAGTTAAGAGCTAGCGTCATGTGGCCTCGGACGTAGTGAAACTCTTTGTCCCACATGCATGCATATATGTAGCATGGCACGTAGTGCCACCACCTTGGCCTTGGGCACCGGACCGCGCCATCACCGGCTGCCGACGTTGGCGGCCTTAATTTACGTCCACATGATGTCTCCAAGACCTGGACAAATCCTCAGCATCTGCACCGTTTTCAACCCGGAGTTAAGAACTTTTTGTTCTGCATGCATGTGCTGTTGATTCCTTTGCCTGTGAGGATCCGACCCGTGGTCCGACAAACTATGGTAGATCCCTTGAAACTTTGAGCCCTTGGATTTCTAAGGGCTTGGCTTGCACCCATGAAGGGGAGAGAGGATTACTTTGGGAGAAGTGCTTATTAGATGAGGATCGGACTAATCGTCTCGGACGGTTGAATTTAATAATCAAGTTTGGCCTTATCCACATCTTGTTGGATTAGGAGATAACATAATCTTGTAAAACCAGCCTAATTGATCTCTCTCTCGAGAGAGAAAGGTTTTATTTGCCATGATCAATTGAAGAAGGAAACGAACTTTCAAACTGTAATTGCAAAGTTCTTATTTACATTTCTTCTTTCATAGTTAACATCAGTCCTTAATTTAGTTAGCTGCTATTAATTAACTTGTAACCCTTGCATATAAATACAATATCTAACCATCGGTATCCTAATCATGGGTCAGAATTATTCGTTGTTCATTGCTTCTCACTTTACCTACCATAAATGCTAGCATGGAAAAATATGCTGTTTGGTTGAAAGGATGGTAATTAATTGTGGTAATTAATCGGTTAAGGTCCTTTTTTAAACTTAGATGAGGTAAAAAGGGCTTGTTGAAGGGTGGTGAAGGGAGCGTTCCCCTGGTTATCTTTAATTTCAACTTTTACCAAACAAAATCAACCGGCTTAACCTGATTTTTGACACATTGACCAATTATAAATAGCATGTCATTTTGGATTCTTGGCTAATTAAACTAATAACCACATTCTGAGCGGGAGATAACCAGCATTCAAACATAAACTTACCATTTATATCTAGTCCTGTGTATGGCTAAACTGGTGTTCTGCACACACACAGCTTACACTTCTTTCCCTACACTATTACATCTAGTTTGCAGTTAACTGCGATAGTATGTATAACAGGGGCTGACCGTAAAATGGTAGTCAAACGAAGCAGTGGGTAGAATTGCCATTTTTTTAAATTTATCCATGTCCAAATACTTGGAATGACCTTGCAAGACTTGAACATGGAACCTCCTGTTAGTTTGAAGGGTGCAATCATTGAAATATATAGCGCCCAGTTTACGACAAAAGTTTTTCATTTTCAAAAATTAACATGGCTTTTATTGTCTACCGTTGAAGGCACAGCGTTCAAACACTAATGCAATACATAATACGGAGGCTACATTCAAATTTGGTGTTAAAGAAGCATTATCCAGACAGTGCATGCTTCCAGGTATATTTGTACTCGTCTAAAGTAATTTTGGGTGTGTTTGGTTATAATTCAAAAATAATTTTAGGCTGTGTCTTGAATCTCCTAAAATATGGTTTAGTTAAAATTTATCTTCTTTTGCTTTCCGTAGTTGCAATCCTGCAAGCAGAATATTATGTTTGTGGAAAGTTATTTTTTTTAAAAAAATAATATACCATCTCTTGATACACCCTGCACATCTACTATCCTCAATTACATGTGGTTTCCTTGATCTTAAATTAATATCATTAATTCATGTATAGAGAATTCTAAACAGACCAGCCAATTATAATGGCAAAGACTTACTAGTCCTTAAAATTCCCTTGACCATGCTATGTGAATTGTTAGGTAGCAGCAAACAGACAATTACTTGATTAAAGTTATATCTTGGCCTATAAAGCCTAATAAGAGAACCAGAGACAAGAAAATCTATAGCTTTCCACCGCTTGAAAGTAATCTATGAAGACGTATCATCCACTCCTTAATTTTACTGTAAGTAGTGATAGCATCACCAGCTTTCATGAATGTTAATTCCACAAACATTCAATGAATCACCTCCTTTTCTTACAATATTTCTATGCTATATCTCAAATAGTGATAGGTAAATTCAAATTCTCCCATGCCTGTGTGCATATATCTCAAATTGGAATAAAAGCAGTAAACTCAAACTCATTGATAGCAAAGCTAGATCTTTTTATTTATTACAAAATTGACTCATTGATGAGTGGCTTGGAAAACAGCCTCACAAATTGATGTTCAAAGAGTTTAATTTCTATTATTATGTATGGAAAATAATTGATGTTAGGCAACAGCCATATTTACTACCCTCTCTAAGTTATTTAAATTAACACTATATATTAGTCAAAACAATTTTCTAGTTTAATCAGAACTCTATGTTAGTTAAATTAAAAAATGTTAAGTTAGAGATGTCACTTAAAAATTATTCAACTTATTTGATGGAGGATCAATATATAATGCCATCATATACTGTTACCCTACATTATTTGCCTAGCATTGGCAAATAATGACCATCATAGCGGCTATCCCTTTTTTTCTTCCGGTGGGATAAATCAGACTACTTATACCCTGTGGGAGTCCAAGCATGCATTTCAACATGATAGGTTTTTCACATCCGAAGGATCTTTGTCATTCCAAATGATTCTAGCTGCAATATTATAAACCATATTAGCAGCCATTCATGGCTAGTTTCCTTCTCTCAAAGTACGAGAGACATGAAAGCTGTTTAGGATGGCAACCGTATTCCTACTGTCAATCAATGTTCTTTGTCTGGACTTCATAAGAAAATAGCAGTTTTGAATTTGAGAAATATTTTATTATGATTCCTTGTTTCATTTTGCTTTCCGACAAAACGCTTTTACCTCTCTTACAATACAAAACTAATTTCTACCAAATAAATCCACTATTTTTAAAAAGTCATATAAATAAAATCTTGATTTAAGAATAACAAGATTTTAATTAATCACTCTTTTTAAGGATGACAACATGATTAGAAAAAGAATACCAGAGAGATTCCATTACTCTCTTTATAATTATACAAAATAACTAAAGCCTTATGTCTATTTTTTTCTCAAATGTACATTATAAATCCAATTTCTAGTTTCCAAATAACCTTCTTGGGATTGGATTTCCTCAATATGAGCTGTTATTTTTGTTACACTGGAAAATAGCAATCGGTTCGAAGGCATTTTTCTTTTTCTTTTTGTCTTGTACTTTGTTTTAAAAAATTGAAAGGTGGCTGGTTGTATTGAAGCTTTGCACTAGTTTGGGATCCGAGATACTCCAACACTCATTTGATGATTACGCTTCTCATGATCTATAGATGTGGCATGGCCACATCTCACAATTAATAAGTTGCTACGTAACCGGATAATCTTTATATATAATATCTTCTCAGATACTGTTCTTTTTTTATTTGTCCCATTAGCTCTTTCTTCCAAGTCCTAGCTATATATTGCCAAGTGGTATGGAGCTAATACTCAAATATTCTCTTCGATGTTCCAAATAGTAGGAGGAAAAGAAGGAGGTGTATCAGATTCCAGCTGAATAACTTTTACGTTATCAATCCTATATGAGAATAAGAAAGTTCTACAAAAATATTATAATATCTTAGCAGAGGTGACGTCTCCTTAATTTGGTTTCCTTCGAACCAGTCGCTTGAGAAAAATAGATCAGTTCGAGATAATTAAATATAAAATACAAGTGGGTCAACCAATATCATTAGCACATGAATGGCCAAACATATTTAAATGCATGCATAAATCATAGATAGGCAAAATCTCAAATTATTTTTTTTAAAAATAACCTAATGATCATAGATCACTTCGCAATATTCTTAGTTGAAATAGTTGTGCTACTGTACTCTCTTTGTGTACTCTTATGTGTGTCTATATATATATATATATTCTCTTATACAGGTAAGTGCATATTTTATATTGACTGGATAAACTTTATAGTATGTACAAAAAAAAATATGAGCAACAAAAATTTTTTTTAAGATAAAAATAATTTAAAATACTAAGTAGTATTTTATATAATTTTGAAAAAAATCAAACTAAAATTAATAAATTGATTTCTAGCTTACTAATCAGTTTCATAACTCTCTCTCAAATAAAGATGCCAAAAATTGATTAAGTGAAAAATTATAAATTATATTTTATTCTTTTTAAGGTGTTTGAACATGTATTTTGTTGGAACTAAAAAAAATTATTCGATCCAATGGTACAATTGAAGTAAAAAATTTATCTATTCTAAAATAGAAGAAGAAAGAGCTCATGACCACCACCTATGAATAGTTTTAATGCTTTTCAACTTAAAAATACATCTACTATTACCAGAAGTTTAGTCTCTCTCAGCTCGAACTAATTTATTTTATAAGCATTTTCTAATGGATAACCTTCAAGGTGAGAGAGTCTCTTCATTTTCAATTTTTAAAATTATTTTTTTAGAATAAATATTAGCTCTGCATTTTTACCATCTGATAATTTTGTTACTAATTCTATCAAATAATAATGTTTAATACTTAGATATTTAATTAATTTGCTTGCTATTTCTGACACAAAAGCACCCTCTTTTTGTTAGCATCACCATTCATTCCCTTCATAACTTCAGCCTTGAGCCCCTCCTCCCCACTCCCTGCAGGCAGAAACTTAGGGTTCTGTGTGCACTGCATAGCCTCGTTCCTAGGATGGTACCACCCCTTCCTTTCTCATCCCTCCAAAACTACCCCTCTCCATCTCACCAATTCCCATTCTCTCTCCACCCATTACCTCTTACCATTCTCTCTTATAAGGGCATTTCAGTCAAAACAAAAATCCACGGCCAGTTCCACTGTACTTCCCCTTAAATTCCCGGCCAAATAATCTCCACACCAACGGCAACGAAAACCCAATACTCGCCAATTCCTCGCCGCCCGGCACGTGTGACGCGGGGAGACCTAAACTGGGAGGAGCAGAAGAGGATCAGCGGCCGTCCAACCGATCCTTCCTCCTCGGTGACCACCGATCCACGCTGGGAGCTGTGGGACGGCTATGATCGAGAAGTCACGTCGATTATGGACCCGAGACTGGGAGTTCGATCAAGATAAACGGCCAAGAATCTGCCACGTTTCATCAACTGAGTAGTGGGGCCCTGTCCATTCATGGGTTCCTCCCGAGATTCGAGCCTTACGACAACGCCTGACCTTCCTGGAAAATTTCAATAAAGAGACCCACATGCGTCCTTGCTAGGTCTCAATTACCTTAATGCCCCTAAATGTTTCAGTTAATTACGAGAGTTCCACCGGTCCCAATTCAACGACGTGGGCGCACGCTGGGGCTTACGACAGCAATCCCGGTTTCCCGGTAAGCCGGTTTCCTGTAGGGTAGGAACGCAATAAGATGAACAGATGGACCATTTTTGGATGGTTTCCGAGCTAGAGACACCACAGCGTGGCGAAGAAAACCAAGCGGTACAAAGTCGGAGGAAAGCTTCTTTACTTGCTTAGGAGGAGAAGATGGAAAAAGAGAAGCAGGGAAGAGGATAAGAGAAGAGAAGAGATTTGGAAATGGAAAGATATATAGAGAGGTAGAGGTATTGACGAGGGGAGTGCAATAACGAGGGAAAGAGAGAGAGAGAGAGAGAGAGGAGGA
>KE504685.1:399396-412133 GCA_000441515.1 Elaeis oleifera | reverse complement strand
AAAAAATAATTAAAAATAAAAAAATAATAATATATTAATTATATCATAATAAATTTATAAATCTTAAAATTTTCGTTTGAGGATAGCGTGCATGAATCAATATTTGTCCTTTAATGAAAAAAAATATTGATGCTCTACACACTGTCCTCGAATTGTCCTTGTAGATAGTTTGGGCATATGAATAAATTTTATATTGCATATCATGTGCTTCTGCATCGGGGAGTTTTGTCAGTATTTTTGATCATATTTTCTAGATATATAGCATAATTTTAGTGTTTGTGTATCTAGAGAACTGCATCGAAATGCTGTCGAAATTTTTTTTGTGTAGAAGACATGTATTGCAATATTAAATTTTGTATTCTTGAATGGGATAGGACCATCACCCTATAGGTAGGGGATATAAGACGTTAGTCAGCTATTATTATATAAAATTGATTGTATAGTTTGCATCATAAATATGTAGGTATGGTTCGTGGTTGGATGTCATTGCGCGATAAGTTCTGTCACGAGTATATTGTGGGTATGACATCTTTGATGAATGTGACGTCCAATTACACTAGAGAAGATGGAAAGCTCGTTGTCCATGTCGTCGATGTAGAAATTTATTTTGGTATATCCTATCGGACATTCAAAATTATTTATACAAACATGGTATAGATGTGACTTACAAGAGATGGACTTGTCGTGGTGAAGATTTGCTGACTAGCTCGAGCATGTTGTTCAGAAATTCCATAAATCCATCGTCAGTAGGTGGATCATCCAGTCATGAAAGGCAAATACTCGGTGCAGAAGATAGAAAAATTTTGGAGGATCTCCATCCGGAGTTATTTGAAACAAATGTAGAAGCGAGAGCTGAACATCAGCATCCCATTTCGAGACAAAAAGCTGAAGAGGACAGTAACATGCCTGTGAATGATAGATTCGAGCATCTATTAAGAGATACACAAAGTGACGTTTATCCTGATTGTAAGAAGTACTATCTATTGTCCACCGTAATAAAGTTATTACATATGAAGATACTTAGTAAGTGGTCAAACAACTTATTTAATTGGTTGCTCAAATTTTTGAAGGATCTATTACCAGAGGGAGAGTTACTTCGGTCAAGTCATTATGAAGCTAAAAATTATTGAAAGGACTTAGATTGGGAGTCGATTACTTGGGCCTACGCTGTGAAAAGATACATACATGTCTGAATGATTGTGTTCTGTTTCAGAAGGACAAAAAAGATCTATAAGTATGTTCAATTTGTCATTCAAGCAGATGAAAGAAGTCATGGTAAAGATAAAAGAAAAAGAAATATCGTGCAAGGTTTTGCGGTATTTTCTGATTACACCATGATTGCGTAGATTATTCATGTCAAGGCATACTGCCTGTGACATGCGATGGCATAAGGAGGAAAACAACATCGACGATGATGTCATGAGACATCCATCAGATGGAGATGCGTGAAAATATTTCGATCATGAATATCCAGATTTACAGCTGATTTACGAAATGTCAGGCTAGGGTTGGCAACAGACGGATTTAATCCATATGGTAATCTTAGCACTATATATAATATGTGGCCTGTTATGGTATTTCTTATAATTTATCACCTTGGAAGTGCATAAAATCACCTTTTAATCTACTGGCTTTGTTGATCCTGGGTCCCTATGCCTCTGGAAGAGACATAGATATATTTTTAGAGCCGTTGATTGAAGAGTTGTAATACTTGTGGGAAGAAGGGTGCAAAACATATGATCATATTGCAGGAGGCATCTTTCGCATGCATGCGGCACTGCTTTGGACAGTTAATGATTTTTCTACATATGGTGATATTTTTAGGTGGTGTACAAAAGGGTATAAAGCATACCCAACTTATAATGATGATATTACATCGGACCATATTCGTGGAAAGATTTGTTTCACCAACCATCGACGTTTCTTGCCGGATGATCATAGATGGAGGAGAAGTCTTAAGTTCAACGGCAAGCATGAATGACATGCCAACCAAGGTTCTGGTAGACAATATTTTAAATCAGCTACTCAACCTATAGGATGTCATATTTGGTAAGGTTCGGCCAGCCATATAGGCGTGCGAACAAGGATCGAAAATTGGAGAAAAATGAGCAAGTTGTTTGATCTTCCATATTGAAAATGCTTCTTCTTTGACACAATCTTGACGTCATGCACATTGAAAAGAATATATTTGATATATTTTATACCATCCTCAATATCGAAGAAAGAACGAAGGATCCTGTGAAGGCTCGTCTTGACTTGGAGGACATACGGATTAGAAAGGAATTATATTTGATTCGACAGGGGGATAGACTGGTGAAGCCATTGGCATGTTATGTACTGAACCAAACAGAAAGAAATCAATTTCTCACATATTTGAGATCAGTGAGGTTTTCGATGGATATGTCTCAAATTTCTCACATATTTTAATCATTGAGCATCATGGCTGGTCTTGGACGTGGACGTTCGTGGGGTAGATGGTAGACCCCACTTGATGATACACATCCTTACTTTAGCATTTTGCATGATGAGTCAGAGGATTTAGATGAGACTCAGCTGCCCGAGTCCACAGAGCAAACTAGTGCTCAGCCAGAGCCTGCCCAATCAGAGGTCATGGCACTGCAGTATCATCCTCTTACAGGTACATCTCTATCAATTTATAAACTATGTATATTTTTTGTTATATACATCCATTGATAGATGATATATGTTCATTTCACGAATTTTCACATATAGGAACAAAGTAGCGACGTGCAGTGCGTGGTCCTAGTAGGGGTCTTATTTTGGAGAAATATGTGCATACGCACAATGAAAAACTAAAGATATAGATATTTTGGGATCATCTGGTGGGCACAGAGGCTTGTATAGTCACAAACGAGATCTGTTTGTATATGTGGAATCATTTTCGTGGGCCGTCGAAAGTTTCAAGCATGTAGCCCCTCAATACCCCGATGCTCTAGTCTCTCACATCAAGGTAAGAATTAACTTCGAATATCTTGCATATCATTACATGATCCATATTATTTTTGTTATCTGGATAATTCTTTATTATATGAATAATTTTATATATTTGCTTTTTGTTATGATGAATGTTCATATGTGTAGGATAATATTGACTTCGAGGATTGCACTGACGAACAAGTGACGGCATGCATTCTCAAAATGGCTGCAAATAGATACAGAGATTGATAATGTAGGCTTCATAAATACTGCAATGAGCCGCAGGCGAAGAGGATTGATCATGTGACCCAGCCTTATAGAAATTGGGCTGGGTCTAGTGACGATTGACGGTGGTTATACGAGCATTTTGAGAGTGAGGCAATTCAGGTATGTCTAGTGTTTCAAGTTATTTTGATATTGTTATGTCTTTTATTGGTTATAATTGTTTATATTTTGTAGCGACGATCGGAGGCAAATAAGGCGAATAAGAGTAAGATTGATTCTATTCACACGCAAAGAAGTGCCTCTTTTGCATAGAAAATGAAGAGGATAGTACGTAACTACATTTGCCATTATACTTTGTAAGTTCTTATTAAATATTTATATTACTTTGATGTCTTTTTTTTTGTTTGCACAGAGATTATCCGAGGTCGACGCCTATGGTAAATTCTATCAAAACAAGAGTGATGAGTTTGTGACCGAGGAGACGAGACAGCGTCATATAAGTATCATTACTCTACATTTTGAATGCTTTTAAAGACTTTGAAATAAATTTATGGTCTTATTGGTTTATTGTGAAGAAAAAATATTATAATTAAGAGAGCAGACGACGAGGGAGGTTGGATCTGATAGCGATGCTGGATCGCAGCAGATTTGTTCGATGACAGATGATGCGATCCTGGATGTCGTCCTCGGGAGGCAGCTAGAATCTGGGCATAGCATGCGATAAAAAAATCCCGCAGTTCGTCGTCTGACCGATCTGATGATGCCTCAGTGCCAGAGGAAGTTAGGACATCGATGAGCATGATGCAGGATCAAATTACTTACTGGATGAACCGTAGTCAGACACTCGAGAGGATAGTGGCTGCGATGGTGGGATGGCTCGGTATCGATGTTTCTGAGTTAGCATCTCTATAGCCGCATGATGCTGCCTCTGCATAGCTATCGTGACACACATCGGGCCAGGAATCGACGCTTAGAGGAGGGAACGAGGCCAACGACTCTGATGATACATAGTTTGTAGTTTTTAAATTTAATGGTGTATGAACTTATATTTTATATATGACAATGATGGCTACAAAACTTATTGCTATTTAGAATTACTATTTGGAATTTGAATATTTTCTTGTGTTAATATATTTTATGTAAAATATGTTTGATATAAAAATTTATATTTAAACAGGTGCTTTTTGATAAAAAAAATATTTATTTATCCATAACTTAATTTAGTGATGAAATATTAATTTCATTTTTGGATCATTTGGTTGGCACAGAGGCTAGTATAGTCGCAAACGAGATCAGTTTGTATATATAGAATCATTTTTCGTGGGCCGTCGAAAGTTTTAAGCATGTAGCCCCTCGATACTCCGATGCTCTAGTCTCTTACATCAAGATAAGAATTAACTTTGAATATCTTGCATATCATTGCATGATCCATATTATTTTTGTTATATGGATAATTCTTTATTATATGAATAATTTATATATTTGCTTTTGTTATGATGAATGTTATTTGTGTAGGATAATATTGACTTCAAGGATTACACCGACGAATAAGTGATGGCATGTATTCTCAAAATGGCTGCAAATAGATACAGAGATCGATGATGTAGGCTTCATAAATATTACACTGAGCTGCAGGCGAAGGAGATTGACCCTGTGACCCAGCCTTATAGAAATTGGGCTGGGTATAGTGACAATTGGCGGTGGTTATGTGAGCATTTTGGGAGTGAGGCATTTCAGATATGTCTAGTGTTTCAAATTATTTTGATATTGTTATGTTCTTTATTAGTTATAATTGTATGTATTTGTAGCGATGATCGGAGGCGAATAAGGTGAATAGGAGTAAGATTGATTCTATTCACATGCAAGAAAGTGCCTCTTTTGCATAGAGAATGAAGAGGATGGTACGTAGTAACTATATTTGTAATTATATTTTGTAAGTTCTTATTAAATATTTATATTACTTTGATATTTTTTTCTTCTTTTCTTTTGTTTAAACAGAGACTATCCGGGGTCAACGCCTATGGTAAATTCTATCAAAACAAGAGTGGCGAGTTTGTGATCGAGGAGGCGAGACAGCGTTATGTAAGTATCATTACTCTACATTTGAATGCTTTTCAAGACTTTGAAATAAATTTATGGTCTTATTGGTTTATTATGAAGGAAAAATATTACAATTGAGAGAGCAGGCGACGAAGGAGGTTGGATCTGACAGTGATGTTGGATCGCAGTAGATTTGTTCGATGACAGATGATGCGATCCTGGATGCCATTTTCGAGTGGCAGCTAGGATCTAGGCATAGCATGTGATAAAAAAAATCTCGCAGTTCATCGTCCGACCGATCTGATGATGCCTCGATGTCAGAGGAAGTTAGGACATCGATGAGCATGATGCAGGATCAAATTACTTACTGGATGAACCGTAGTCAGACGATCGAGAGGATAGTAGCTGCGATGGTGGGACGGCTCGATATTGATGCCTCCGAGTTAGTACCTCTACAGCCGCATGATGCCGCCTCTACACAGCCATCGTGATACACATCAGGTCAGGGATCGATGCCTAAAGGAGGAAATGAGGTCAACGACTCTGATGATACATAGTTTGTAGTTTTTTAATTTAAATGGTGTATGAACTTGTATTTTGTATATGACAATGATGGTTATAAAACTTATTGCTATTTAGAATTGCAATTTGAAATTTGAATATTTTATTGTGTTAATATATTTTTATGTAAAATATGTTTGATATGAAATTTATATTTAAACAGGTGCTTTTTTGATAAAAAATAAAATATTTTATTTATCCAAAACTTAATTTAGCAATGAAATATTAATTTATCATAAAAATAATTAAAAATTTGATGATTGTAAAAATCAAATTTCACTATATATTGTGACGAAATAATTTTCATCACTAAAATAATTTTTCATCACAATTTATTTTTTTCTTTATTTTCTTTTAGCGANAATTTTTTTTTTCATCGTAAAAATTGTGATGAAATTTTTTTCATCGCAAAAATTGTGATAAAATTTTTTTTGTTATAAAAATTATGATGAAACTTTTTTTTCATCGTAAAAATTATGATATTTTTTAAATTACAAAAATTATGATGAGATTTCTTTCATCACAAAAATTGTGATGAAATTTTTTTTTCATCGTAAAATTGTGATGAATTTTTTTTCTATCGCAAAAATTGTGATGAAAATTTTTTTTTCATCTCAAAAATTATAATAAAATTTTATTTCATCATAAAAGTTGCGAAGAAATTTTTTATTTAGTCATGATAATTAGCGATGAAATTTTTTTCATCGCTAAATTGGTGACAAAATTTTTTTGTCACTAATTTTTATGATGAAATTCTATTTTTATTGTTAAAATTAAAAATAATAATAATAAAAAATTCAAACGAGTAACAACTGATTTTTTATGATGAAAATATTTTTCATCATAATTTTAGTGATAAATTTTAAGCTTTTGCGATAAAAATATTTCGTCGCTAATGCTGCGAACTTTTTCGTTGTCTTGTTTACTACTTTTAGTGATGAAATAAATTTTTCATCGCTAAGACTTTTTACTACGAGGCTTTCTCTACAAACTTTTAGCGACGAAAATTTTCATCGCTATTACTTTTAGCGGCGAAAATTTATCTTTAGCGATGAAAAATTTTATCGTAAAAATCAGATTTCTTATAGTGAACTACATATGATCCTGTCAGTAGATAATAGTAGTTGGCATATGATCCTGTAATAGTAGTTGGTATATAATTCTATAATAGTAGTTGGTATATGATCCTACTAATGGATAATAGCAGTTGGTATATGACTATATCAATGGATAATAGTAGTTGGTATACGATTCTGTCAATAGATAATAGTAGTTCGTATTTGATGATTATGACCCTATCATAGATATAAAGTGATCTTAACATTTAGTTTGAAAAATTATTAAAATTATAATATGGCAAAATGATAAATAATTCATAACTATATTTATAATATTAACAAGATTTATGAATTTGTTTATATTATGTATTGGATACTATATTTATGTAAATTGCATGATTTATATATATACAAGAATATCATTGATTTATGATATATTGTTATTATGAAAGTTTTATCTTATAATGATAATCATCTTCTCTAAATAATTTATTGATGTATGTATGAACCAATGCTTGATCTGAATAAGATAGTGTAAGGTTTACTTACTGAGCTAGTGTAGCTCATTATTTTTTTTTTTCTATCCAGACGAATAAGGTTAGGAATAAAGGATGATCCAGGCTTGAAGGTCTATGCTAACGAGCTTGAAAATTTTACAGCTGAATCTTAGTTTATTGGATAATTATAGATTTATAGTTAACTTTATGAATTTTGAGATATGGGTTTGATATTTGATTTTGGATTTCGATGCTCTGAACCAATCTTGATTTAATGAATGATGGAATTGAATCTTTATTATATTTTATTTATGATGAATTTTAATTGATTTTGACTATCAGGCTTCATGTTATCGAGGACGATATCCCTCGATAGCATTACCGTCTTATGTCCCTAATTTAAGGCGTGACATTTTATGGTATCAGAATAATAAGTTTGATCATGGGTAGAAAATTAAGTCTAGGTTTAATTGGTAGGATTAGGCATAAGACAAGTATAGAGGAAGATATGGTTTAAAATTGAGTTATGCAACAAAAGTATGGTGGAAAATTATATGTCCTATTTGTTATTAGAAAATGAAGATAAGTTTAGTTTTGAGGACGAAATTAATTTTTTTTAAAGGAGTTAGAATGTGATGGCCCGATCCAATTGGACCAACCTATTAGAAATCAGCCCAAATCCAACCCAAAAGAAAGAAACGAGAAAAAAATGACAAGACTCCCATTGGAAGTCTTCTTCCACCCAAATTCATCGGAGAGGAAGCCGATTCTCAAAGGAATCAACTTCCCTCCGTCCTATAAATCTTTCCCTTTCCCTCCAAAGGAATCCACGATGAACACTGGCCTTTCTCCTCTCTTTTTCCTCCTCTCCGATGAACTGGAATGAAGTCGAGGTCCTAGGGTGGCTGGGACCCAAGGACTCTCTATAAAAGAACTCATGACCCCCCATGGCTCACCACTGGCAAACATCGAGCTTCTTTCTTCTTTTTTTCTTATGTTGAAACCACGATCTCTCGTACTTGTGCCTATCAAAAATTGAAGTCGAGATGCTGTCGGAGCCAAGGTAAGGCTTCGATCTCGCATCCTCTCTCCCTCCCTTCTTTCTATAGCCATGCACACCACCGCTGACCATTCATTTCATCGAAAATTATGAAACAAATCTCCTATTTTGATCGAGTTTTTTTTTTTCGGTCCACCAGTGCCTTCACCCCTTAATGTCGGAGCCCTGGTTAGGTGACCATGCTCCCTACCTTCTTCCTTGGAGGTCATGACTGCCGATGATCAATCGTGACCAAAAAATCCAAGAAGGAGATCGGATCCATATTTTCATATTTTTCATGATTTCTTGATCAGTTGATCACCATCACCGACCTTCCACCACTACCCGTCATTGGTTGCCTATCGCCACGGCCACTGCCGGTCTTTTGGCCATGAACCATCGGCCCCTTTCCTCCCCTGTTCGGCTAAGAAAAGGAAGAAAAAAGAAAAAAGAAGAGAAAAAAGAAAAGAAAAGAAAAAAAGAAGAGAGAGAAGAGTTCTCTACCTTGTCTCTCTTTCTCTCTCTAGGGATTTCTTTCTCTACTCCTTTTCTCTCTATCTGATCCATAAACCCCAATACGAACCTGAGATGAAATAAGATGATTTGAAATTGCTTCGATATCCATGCAGCTTGTCAAATCAATTATCCCGATCACGTCTAGTATCTTTAAAACCCACTATTAATGTATCATATTGATTGACCTTGATTTTGATTCAATCTATATTTTACTATTCTTGATAGAGTCGCTTAAATCTGACCCTCAGCTAGAAGGCCTTGAATTTTACCCCAGTGCCCAGACAACCTATTGGACCGACTATCCAATCTATAATCTTCTTTCCTTATATTTGAATTTATTGAATAAGAATTAATTATATTTTTTATATTTTAAATAGGTTCGATAAATTCATCGAGTGAAGTTTGAAGGATTAGGACAGAAGAGATGAGTAACCCGATACTTCTTGCTTATTTTTGAATTATCAATTATTTTATTATAAAAAATTATTCTGTATTTTCATAAAATAAGGATCAAGCATATCATTATGAAACTCATGATTTATCATAAAATAATAATTATATGAATATTTAATTTGAATAATTTTTATGAAATATGAATTTCATATTTATGAAATTTATGTTTTGTTATGAAAGATTGATTTCACAATTATTTCACTATTAAAAATTATTATAAACCATGAGCTAAAATTATATAGCATCTTTTTATGCATCATTTAAAAAAATATGATTCGATGAAATATGATTTAAGAATACTTATTTAAAAATATGATAAAAGGCTCTTAGATAGCTATATATGATCCTGCCAGTAGATAATAGTAGTTGGCATACGATTCTACAATAGATAATAGTAGTTTATATATAATTCTGCCAATGGATAATAGTAGTTGGTATATAACCATGCCAATGACTAATAGTAGTTGATATACGATTCTACCAATAGATAATAATATTTGGTAAACGACTCTGCCAATGGATAATAGTAGTTGGTATTTTGATGATTATGGCCCTGTCATAGATATAAAGTGATCTTAGGATTTAGTTTTAGAGAATTATTAAGAATTACGATATGACAAAATAACAAATAATTCATGACTATATCTATAAGGTTAATATGATTTATAAATTGTTTATATTATACATTAGATATTATGTTTATATAAATTACATGATTTATGTATATGGAAGAATATCATTGATTTATGATATATTATAATTATGAAAGTTTTATCTTACAATGATAATTATCTTTTCTAAATGATTTATCGATGCATGTATAAACTTCTGCTTGATCCAGATAAGATAGTGTAAAATTTGCTTATTGAGCTAGTATAGTTCATATCTTTTCTTTTTTTTTTTCTATTCAAATAAATAAAGTTAGAAATGAAAGATGATCCAGGCTTGAGGGCCTATGCTAGCAAGCTTGGAGATTTTGTAACTAAATCTTGGTTATTGAATAATTATAGGTTTATAGTTAACTTTATAAATTTTGAGACATGAGTTTGGTATTTGATTTTGGATTTAAGTATTCTGAATCAATCTTGGTTTAATGAATGATGGAATTGAATTTTTATTATATTTTATTTATGATGGATTTTAGTTGATTTTGATTGTCAGGTTTCGTATTATCAAGAACGGTATCCCTCGATAGCATGATCATATTATGTCTTGAATTTGAGATGTGATATAAAGAAACTTATTGAAAAGTAGTATTTTGATTTTTAGGCCCTTTATAAGTACTCGAGATCTTTTATGTACATAATCAATGACAGATTAAGCATGTGCTAGCATGGGTTTTCATATCAACCCAACCCACCTAAGTTGCAGCCGTGCAAACCAAAGCTCTCCCCTTTCACAAACCAACTAGACTGGGCTGGGCTCTGACATGCTTGTTGTTCTGCACTTAGACAAAATGGCAGTCTGGGCATTTCACAATGGTGATGCGCATATAAACTGACAACCTTATTCAACAAAATTTGGAAATCATAAATGATCTGCACTTAGGTTCTTGCCATATATATTTAAAATGCAGCATACACCCTATTCAAAATTCATATGAGCTTTTGATAAGTTATGCTCTTCAGATGAACTGTTAGTGTATATGAGTTCACCTTAAGTTGCTACTTTAAAGCCAAGACAGTTCTGTTGTGAAAGATAGAAGCTATCCAGCTACAGCAGAGGTTCGACAGATTTCTTTCTCTGTTCCGTCTACATCGTTGTGATCAAAACACCACAGTGTTATACAGCTGTATTTGGTTGGCAAAAACCAATCCTGAAACATAAGGCTGGTAGATTTGGTGGGCCTAAAAGATCTGTTTTCCTTCTTTGGTTATTTTTCTGTAGTTATTTTTCTGTTAGAAGAATTAAAAGTCCAAGTACTGCAGTTCAGTGTTTGATGCAACAGTAGTTCAGTGTGTCTTTTTAAAGGTGTCTGCGTTGGCCTCCTCTTTCACACACCATGGCAGGTAACTCATGGCTGATCAGAGATGCCTGGCTCTCTTAATCGCCAAAAGTCTAGAGCTTTCATTAAGGATGCAAGATCTTGGATTTGACACATTTACCTTTTCTGATAGGGGACCAGAGATCAGATCAGTTTGATGCTTCTGTAATCATCTGTCGGAATTCGATAAGTCTCGAAAGATTCAGCCTTAAATTGTTCATGAAATGAATGCAACTTACTAATTTAATATTGTCTTCCAACTTGGTTTGTAGCACAACTCCTTAGGATGGTCTGAAGGAGGGGGGTTGTATCTTTGGCACGGAAGAAGGATTCACCTTCCTTGGTGCGAATCCACCATTGGATCATGCAATGGCCTTTGGGATCTGCAGGTTGGGAAACATGCGACCTGAACCCAGTCTGAAGATCCCTTTATGGGTAAACATATTCAAATCAGATCCTTCTTGGTTTTAAGATTTGTGGGACTGCAATTTTCTCGTGGTCTAAAGAAGCTCATGATTTCTCTAGGCAATGTTTGAAGTGAATTTAACTGACATTGGTGCTGAACAAAGTGGAATCAATTAGTTTACTTTGTGGAGTATTTATGTCCTATGGCACACCATATACTTCCATATATTATGCATTAACGTGTTTCAGACTAATTTAACCAAACTCACTTTATATTTTCAGTAAAAAAGGATCTGTGGAAGAGAGCTGCTTGTGTCTTAACAGTCTAGTCTAGAGGGACCATCCTTTTGAATGCCACATAACAACATCCAAGAATAACTGGTAGTTGTGGGTTCAAAGATTGGCACGGCCTTCTTCTGAAAAAATAAATAATCTACTCCAGAGGGTGAAAAAAAAAGAGGCATTGCTGGTGGTCACAAAGAATTAGACTCGGAAAGAACTGGAAGTAAAATGGTAAGAATGGCAGCAACTACTATGGAGAAGGGATTGTGACAGCTTGTTATTTGATGGAAATGGTGATGAGGAGACTCGATGTGGAGTTAACAAGAAGTTTGGGAAGCAAGTGCTGGCAACGTAGTCATGATCTTTAGTACAAGTAGCATTAATTAGTCTTACGGCCCATCACCTTGAGGGCCTTAATTTGTTCACTCATTGTGTCATTTCTCAACTAATTCTGTTTTCAGCAATATAACAACGTATTATAAGTCATCAAAATATTTTCCAATTACCCGTTAATTCTAGTTACCTGCATTGTCATCTGAATTATTTACATTCAACTGAATCATTCGCCTTCCATTTATAAAGAAGTAAGATCCACTAATTATCCAAGAAAAATTGTTTGTGGGGTTAGCAATCAACAGTCTGATAAACTTTTCTTCTAAGATACTTTACTTCTCAAGTACTCAAATTTTTTTAGCTAGATTTTCATAAAATTCCAGGCATTCTAATTGTTGGCATGAGCT
>KE504685.1:383044-395970 GCA_000441515.1 Elaeis oleifera | reverse complement strand
ACTATTGTTTGACACTAATGTCAGAAAAACGTTGCAAGCTGTTCTTTGACAACAGCTGACCAACAAAGTGCGAGTATGGATCGATGGATTGGCTATATATCACAGCTCAATGTCAGCTTAATTTGAGTGTTATGAGTTGGTCGCTGGATTGTGTTCAAGGATGTCCTTCATCTCTTCTGTGGTCCTCACCTGATCACCTTCCAAAATTTGAATCGACATCATTTAATTAATTTATGCTACGGCTGCCATTGGGTACACTAAGCCTGTGATCATCTCTTGATGACCTAGATTGCCTTAGTACATCCAACCCAAAGATCTAAGCTGAACTGTATCTCTTCCACTTCTAGCCAGCTATTACACTGGGCTTCACTAGATCATTCATTTCACAAACAATTATTAATTGCACAACACTAGAGCACTGAACTGAAATTTCCTGTCATTATTCATATTTCTTAGCATTTGTTTTTTAAAAGATCACATCTCTTCTCTGATCATGTGGCTTCTCACATGCCATGCTAGTATGTCCTTCCCATTATCCAAAGATTATTGATGGAGTTCATCTGATGGGTGTTATCTGCCATAATTGTCCTTGGTCTTTAGGTTGCATGGCATGAGGTCCTCAACAAATGCATGATAACATTTAGTACTCTCTCTCTCTCTCTCTCTCTCTGTGAGAGATGTTGAAGAAGACAAAAGTAATTGCCAGAAGACAGCTGTTGTCATGTTACAGAGGAACCTTCCTTTTTGTGAAGGAACATTGTGTCTCCAAATCGTTTCTGACAATAAATGGCGTGGTCCAACCTGGAAACAAGGAGGTCACTGAGGGGGTGGTCTGGCTCTGGAGTTGAAACCAAAAGATAGCCAATGTTGGCTAAAAAATCATTGGGATTTTCCTAAAGGACCCGAACCACTCCATCACCTAATTCCTCCTGGTCTGGTCTAATCTGGGTCAAACCAACAAAAAGGGCCAGACATATCTAATATGTTGTAATATTAGTGGATGGTTGCTGGCCACTAAAGAAAAGTGGGACATGGTTGTGGGAGGCCACTAAAGCCGACCACCTCACGTGCATTCGGCTTGCACTGTAAGGAGATAGGAAGCATTGGATCATGCTACCGGATGTTCTGTTGGACTCCAACTTAGGAAAAAGTGTTATACCCTATATATACATGCCTAGTTCTTTTTTTTAAAATAATATATATTTTGGTGAGTTATGCTTATTATTTGGATCCATATTCCTTTCAGCTGTTTATTATGCGCCAATTTGGAGCTGTCAAATGAATTGAGAGCAGATCGAACTCGGTTTAAAGCTAAAGAAATCAATCTTCAGCTAGCAAAATAAGCTTGATATTAATTTCAAGATGAAGCAAAAAATGATCCTGGTCATTCGAGAATAGCTCGGTATTCTTGGATAATATTTTAATTAACCTGTTTTAGTATTTAAATTAGATAGATACCGCTTTAACCTAGATTAATTCAAACTCAAAAGATTTCTTCTCGATTTGTATTTTTTTTCCTCTGGATGGTGAGGAGAGTCCCACTCTGAAGAGAAGAGGAGGTATCTGGACATCTTTGAGATTTATTAGTCGAAAACGAGATCTTTTGGAAACAAGGAATTGCGGACATTAGGATAATATGCAAATCATTTTGATTTAAGATTATCAAATAAATTAGTTAATCTTGTATTATTAATCTTCAATTAAACTCAAAATAATTAAAACCAATTAAGCTCGATTTAAAATCTTAAAATCCAAAATCAAAATTAATTTTGAAGCAAACTGGATGACATCCAAGCTCAATTAAGCTCAAGTGGTTTACATCCTGTTCATCCTAAATTTGCCAAGATAATATTTCAACGGATTCAAACGTCAGCTGGTCCCAACTCCGACGTTACTGCCGGTTTGCTCGTTTGAACCTTGGCGCCAAGCTGAGGAAAGCAGGAGTTAGATGGCGGAGTTCGAAAAAGACTCCGGTCCCCTGGCCCCCGTCGTAAAACTCTGGCAAGAGCCACGGGGTGGTGACGGGACTCGGGTGGGGCTCGCCTTGCGTTAGCTTTGCTTTGGTGGAAGCAGGCGTTGGGATCCACGTCTGAGCTGTCCGCCACACGGTTCTCGTCACCTCCCTCTTTCCAGGTTTCATTACTTCGTGTCTCCTCCTGGCTCCTCGCACCTCCACAGACGGCCCTTCGGTGGCCCCAAAAGCCATCTCACCTCCGTCACTTCGCCGTCAACCACGCCGCCTTCCTTTCTACTACGAAAACAAACGGACGTCAAGGAACCCGCCAACACCGTTGCCACCCTCCGACCCCTCCCCGCCGTCTCTTTATATGTTCGCTTCCCAGCCGGCGGTCGCTTCATATATTCCAAAATAATAATTAAACAAAATTCAAGAAAACTTAACGGCAATCTGACGGGGGGAAGCACGACGGGCGCATTCAAGCCTCTGTCTTCCACGTGGCAGCATCATGACGGAACATGAGAGATCGTGCGTCTTTGAATTAATTATTTACGCTAATAATACACTTTAAATACATTATCTTTCTAATTTTTTAACGTTGTGGAAGCCCATGAAGTCCCGACGACGGCGCTCGTGCCTCTGAGTAGAAGTCACGTGATATTTACATAAATAATAGCTGGTTTTAATTAAATAGACTGTATTTGGAGCAGTAATCCGCATGCAGGCGCTCTAATGATTGTTTCTGTTGCTTCCAATCACTCTTCCAGGTTATTAAATTCCGAAGGTTAGAGCGAATGTTCCAAAGTTAAAGAAAGCTTCCGTCAGTTATAATTACCCGTGGCTGCACATTCTTCATGGATTTGGGTCTCGAGGATCCAGAGTTCCAATAATTGTTATCGACGGCAATATTAACTCAAAATGACACATTTGCCCATGGTCTAAGGGGTAGCAGGCGAAGAATGGAGGATTAGGATTGGTCACTTAGCGAAGATCACTAACGTTAGTTAGTAATATCCAAAGAGATGGCTACGGCGGTAACGACGGGAGAGAAATGGGCAGCGGGTCCGACACGGGCGGTCGATGGGGCCCATAATGCCGGTTGGGCGGTCGGCCCTCATTTCGCTGTCCTTGCGAACCAAGCCAAAATGACTACACCCGGTCCCACCGGACCGGACCAGACCCACGTTGAACTTTTTTATTATTTTTAATCTTCTATAAGTCGGGATCACCTGATGGTCTCTTGAACCAGAAGCAAAGTTCCACGTGGCGGCATAGCAGCTGTGTTGGATGACACCTGGAGGCTACGTGGGCTCGGTTCAATTGACCGGAATCGGGCCCCCGGACCGCGTCACGTGACGGTCTGAACCGTGGAGTTGGGCGCGGTTTTGCGCTTTAAATACGAGCGCCTTGGGTCGTGGGACGCTCGTGCTCTTCCAAGAGAGAGGCGGTTTGATCGAAGAGAGGGAGGTGGAGTCGGGACAAAGGAGTGGGAGGGCGTGTCGGCCACTGGGTTTCCCTTTGGTCGCGGCGAGGATTTTGGAGCGACTTCGCTTTGTTGGTCTCGTCGCGTTGCGGGGATATTAGAGGGAGAAAGCGAGAGGGAAGAGCGAGGGCACATTGAGCGGGAGAAAGGGGCAGACGGAGCGGGAGGAAGGAGTGTTCAAAAGGACACAGAGTAGAGGAGCTTTTTTTAGGAGAAAAATGGCGTTCGAGGTGTTGAAGGGAGAGGAGAGGGAATGGCCAGCGTATTTGGACGAGTACGAGAAGCTCGTCATCCGGATGAACACTCCTAGGTTCGTTCCTTTGCTCCATGTTCTTCCTTGAGTCCATAAAGCTCTGTTCTGTTCTGTTCTGTAAGCTTTGGTTTCCTTTCTTTTTTTACATTTTTCCCTTGGTTTCAAACTGTTTACAACTCCATTTCTTGATCTCGACATCTCTTTGGATATGTTTGTTCCTTTTCCTCTAAAGTGTTGGGATTTAATCGATTTCGAAGTACTTCTCTTTTAGTTTTTGTTGCAGAGATAGAAGTGCTTCTCTGGACGGGTTTCTTACGCCTTTGTTTTGGCTCTTTGTTGCAGGGTGGTCATTGACAATGCCGTCTGCCCCACTGCGACGCTGGTTCAGGTAATGAAGACAAACTAAAAAAACTAAGTCCGAGATGCAAGAAAGGAGGGTTTTTGTTAGAAATGTCACTAACGGAGAGCTCCCCTGTTGTGATGAAACCAGGTCGACAGCGCGAGGAAGCAGGGCTTCCTCCTGGAGGCCGTCCAGGTCCTTGCGGACCTCAACCTCTCCATTAAGAAGGCTTACATATCCTCCGATGGCCGCTGGTTCATGGACGTCTTCCACGTTACCGACCAGTTCGGCGGCAAGCTTACCGACGAGAGCGTCCTCTCCTATATCGAACAGGTCTTTCTTCCTCTAAATTCCCAAAAAATCCGATTATTTTGAGATCTATTTGCTTGCTGCTTTGGAAAATCGCAAAACCCCGCAAAAATCTCAATTTTAGAAGCTTCATTAATTACTTTTCTCGTAAAAATGCAGTCTTTGGAGACGGGAAGCGGCATTAAGTCCTCCGGCAGCGGCGGCGGCGACGGCCTGACGGTGCTGGAGCTCACTGGGGCGGATCGGCCGGGACTCCTCTCGGAGGTCTTCGCAGTGCTCGCCGACCTCCAGTGCGGGGTGGTGGAGGCGAAGGTGTGGACCCACAACGGCCGGATCGCATGCCTCCTCTTCGTCCGGGACGAGACTTCTGGAGAGCCAATCGAGAACGCCTTCGGATCCACGGCGTCGAATCCCGCCTCGGCCACGTCCTCAAGGGCGACCACGGCGTCCGCGGCGCCAAGACCGCCGTCTCCTCCCTCGCCGTCGCCCACACCGACCGCCGCCTCCACCAGATGATGTTCGCCGACCGCGACTATGAGCACCCTCCCCGTCTCCGGCGGCGGCGCCGCCCTCTGTCTCCGTGCAGAACTGGATCGAGAGAGGCTACTCCATCGTGACCGTCCAGTGCCAGGACCGCCCCAAGCTACTGTTCGACATTGTTTGCACGCTTACAGACATGGAGTACGTGGTGTTCCATGGAACCATTGACACTGATGGCGATCAAGCTCACCAGGTTTGATCTTTGTCATTTGGATTAATTACTTGTGAAAAAAGTTGGTTCCTTGCAGTAATATCTTTATTGGATTTGTTCAGGAGTTCTATATAAGGCACAAAGATGGGAGCCCAATCAGCTCAGAAGCAGAGAGGCAGCGAGTGATCCAATGCTTGCAAGCCGCCATTGAGAGGAGAGCATCGGAGGTATCAAAGCTACCACCTTTTCACTAAATTATGCTTGATTCCTCTGAAAGAACCACTGACAGAAGTATCTGATTCTTTCCTCCAATGTCATTTTGTGTTAATGTAATCAACTCTATGTTTGCATGGTGGTAGGGTTTGAGAGTGGAGCTGTGTGCTGTTGATCGGCCGGGCTGCTCTCCCACATCACTCGGACATTCCGGGAGAATGGGCTGTTTGTCACAAGGGCGGAGGTGTCGACGAAGGGCCAAATGGCCTCGAATTTTTCTATGTGATTGATGCCGCCGGAAAGCCAGCAGATCATGATGCAATTGAGGCTGTCCGGCAGAGGATCGGGACCGGGACTGCTTGTCTTAAAGTGGAGGAGGAGCAGTGGCTGCAGGTCTGCCGGAAGGCGGCGAGGGCTCGGGAGGAGGCTCAGGCTCAGACTGGTGGTGGTTTAGGGCTGTTCTATTTGGGGAATCTAGTGATGAGGAATCTGTACAACTTGGGTTTGATTAGATCTTGCTCTTAGATTCTATGATGTATTGGTTGTGTCTTTCCATTATACCATACCTTGCTTCCAATTGGATCTGTACATAGCACAAGGTGGGGAAGAAGGAAGTGAATTGAAGTAAGAAAAGAATCTCTGTTGGTTGTTAAATTGTCATATGCTTGAGGGCCCAGGGATATTTTGTTCTGGAAGGGATTGAGGGGCCACTGAAATAGTATTTTGTAGAAGAGGAGAACAAAACAGAAGGAAAGAATTGGATTGGTTGTGGATGGGGTCTTGGTTGCTGCTGCTTTGGGGTTGAAAGTTGCTGGTTGGAGGCAATTTGGTGGGAGCTAGTTGGTGGTGGGGAATTGGTGGATTGCCAGCTTGGAAAGATTGGTGTGGGTTGTTCTTTATTTTTTGTTGTTGTTTCTTTCTTTTGGGTGACACACCTTGTACATAAACCATTGATGTTTAGTACTAATGTTTGACTCCATCATTTGATTTCATCTCTCTCTCTCTTCCATGGAACTTTGTTTTGTAATTCTCTTCAATTCTGGTGGCTATGTAGTTGGCTTACCTGGAACAAGGTGAGCCCACTGATTTATGCACCCCCTGATCATCTTACATGGTTTAGCAGACACAATTCTTCCAGTTTTACTTAATTCAAGGAGACAGCAAGATGTAACTTTGTTGATTTAGGACTAGAAAATGATCATGACATACTTTCCAAGGGAACAATATGAGAGCATGCTGCCACCTAATTTGGGGGTTGTTAATTTGAAAGATGGCATCAAAAAAATGCCTGATATCATCCTCCAAACCATTCCTTCCTTTCAATATAATGTTTGAAGTTGACCTATATCTGGCTTTATGTTTGAAGCCAGGGGTAGTTGAATTGAATAGAAACTGATGTAAGTAATCCGTTAAGTGACATTAGGAGATAGCTCCTCAAATCTAAGCAAGGAATTAAAGTCCAAGGACTTTCTGTAGAACTAGAAGACAGAGAAGACACCCAGGTGAGTCCGGCAATCAACTTGGGCAAGAAAGTGACAAGGGCATGCAACTTCCAAGGAAACAACACCTTGAGAGTATATTACATCCAATTGCTGTTCCTTGGCTTAAGAAATGGTGCACCCAAAGTATGCAATCCTTCAATTTTATCTACATGACATTAAGGAAATGGTGCTCAGGTTCATATTTGTGTCCTGAAAGTAGTGGCTACATTAGAAGCTTATAATTGGTCCTTAAACTAGTGTTTATTCGACCAAACAACATTCGAGGTAGAATATATATTGGTGAACTTTGGCAGCAATTTAGGTCTAGTTGCAAAAGCATACCACCACCTAAGTTTTGAAGATTGTTGCATCCATAGTGCACCTATTCTTTGATGCATTCTTACTTTCTATATGGCATGATACTAATTGACTTCACATTAGTTCATCTTTGAAATAATGAAGCAAATCTGATGTGTGGCATTTGGAACTAATGCATCAAAATGCTGGATATAAACATGTTAGTCCATAAGAGTGCAAGGGATCCACAAACATGGCACAAAACACTGTTTGGGGAGTTAGTCTAGCTAGGTTAACCTGCTTATCAAGGCCCTCCCTAAGCTAGTCATCTAACAATAAGTACCTAGAAAAACAGAACTGTTTAAATGATGTTTAACATGTTTGTAATTTCTTTTGAGCATTGTAAAGTTCTCTAACCGTTGCTGGATCTTTAATAGTTTGGATAGTCTCCTAATCAATCCTTAGTGATTAAACTATCAACTATTTTATAATATCATGTAGAATTAATAAATGTAATCTAGGTGTAGTGGCGGCCACGTAGAGGGTTTATTTTTATTTTAAAAAAAGATGATCATGCCAACATAACCTTGCTTTACAAAGAATGGTCCGACAATAGTGTTAAAGACCTCATTGAAATCTTGACTTAAATTCTATTAGACAACCTTACCATATCTGAAACCAATGTAGCTCCTCACTCTTCAACCTAAGCATAATCCGCATTACCTCTTATTTAAAAATACTTAGGGGGTGTTTGGTTCACCATCGGAATTGGAATCGGAATGGTTTGAAATCGGAATCGTAATGATCAAGTCTCCCGAAGTATTTGATTCGTGACTGGAATCGGAATCGAAATCGGAATTGAAATGAAATTTAAATTCATAGAGGAAAGTAAGGATTAAGTTTCATGTAGATTGGGCCATCCCATTCTATTCTAAAATCAGAATCGGAATGAGACTCCTTCCGACTAAACGGTTGGAATGGGAGTCATCCATTCTCATTCTAATTTCAGACCTCCACTCCCTCCAACCAAGCATCTTTTAGAATATTAAGTTATATAAACTATATTTGTGTTACATAATACCTTTAAGGATACTTCCATAAATATTTCAAACCTCAGAGAAGTGGCATATATGTCAAGGGAGCAGGTCGGCACCAACAAAAATCATACGTGCCCATTCGTAACATGCAGTCACAAAGCAAATAGATCCAAAGGGGAAGCACATGCACAAGGTAAGAAACCCAAAGGAGTTAGACATTATCCGTAGTTAGCTTTTCGTATATATCTTCATGAACTTATAATTGCAAAACCGACATAACTATAATAACCCAACTATATTACATTACGTTTTATAATGAACAATAAACATTTAGAATCTCTAGTATATTTGTGGATTCCACACTTTTCTAGAGTATTAATATTAATTTAACATTTTTTAAATATTTTAATAATATTAATAATTAATTATTAAATTTTAAATTATTAAGGAATGAGTCAATAATATATATTGGAAATTTGAACTTTTAACCTTTAACAAGCTGAATTTCGATAACATGTTCATGATGAATTGATAAACTAGAAAGCTTGAGCTGTTAAATTAAAATAAAATGAAAAAAGGAAAATCCAACAAGCTTGTATACATTATGGGAGACAAGGGAAGAGATATATCCAATCAAGCTAATGCAGTATCTTGCATCTATAAATCCCATGGTACAGACATCTAAAACTAAGCTGCAGGTGCTCAGAAGCTTCATAAGCAGCAGCAAAGCACATGACACCTCTGTGACTTCCATGAATTGATTCCATTTGTTCTTGAGCTGTTCTACTGCCAAGCCTGCTGCCATCACTACCTTCTCCCTCTCCCCTTCTTCTGTCCTCCCTCTCCTGTACACTTTGTCAACTTTCTCCACCACCTCATTACCCAGAAGCCTCCACTGTTCCCAGAACACGTACACACAGACTCAGATCCGGTCTTGTGCAGTAATATTATAATTATTTTCCCGGCCGTGGAACACGCCGGGCGAGGCGGCCGAGAGCCGAGACCACCGCCGGTTTCTCGTCGTCACGTGACCGGCGTCCTCATAGGCTGCTCTTTTTTCGGATGATTTCTCGCCTTTTGATGCAGGTTTGTCTCCGCCAGCTTTCGCCCCCTCACATGGGCCCCTGCGCTTGTGCTATTTTCACCCCCAATTCTCAGATGGTTATTCCGTAATTGCCCATTAAATATGTAGACTGTATTTGACATATAATTGTACCAGTAGTTATATTAAGTTGTAGCTATGGACTGTAACTGTGTTAATCTAAATATTTAATAAAATTAATTATATCAATAAATTATCACATATAAGATGACATAAAAGACATAATCTCATTTTATTATTTTTAACATCACTTCAAATATTCAATTCAATTAAATATAATAGATATAATAAAATTAATTTATTAAATTATAAATAATAAAATAAAATCATATGATATTTTTAAGTTTGAATTAAGAATTAATGGAGCCATATTGTTGTTCATAGCATTATTTTGTAGATAAATTTTAAAATTTTAATTCTTAATAAATAAAAATTTCTGCTACTATGGGATAGAGGTTGTTTATAAAAAGTACATGAGTCATTTTAGAGGAGAGGGGAGAGCTGGATGCGAGAAGAATATAGGAGAAAGGAGGAAGCTTAAATATTAAATACGTGAATAAGCTTAGAAAAAGATAAGAGATAAATTTGAAACTAAAAATACACAAATAACTGTAACTTTTGAATCTTTGGATGAGGGAGTTGTCAACAAAGCTAGTTTATAGACTATAAACTATCCTCATCAAATATTAATATTGCTATGCTGTAGCTTAAATAAGCTAAAGTTATCCCAAAAGCTGCATGCTAAACACAACCGTAATGACTTCGGGTGGAGAAATAGTAGGAAAAAAAAAAAGGAACAGTGAAAAAAAAATACTGTAATGTCGCAACAGTGAAGCATATATATATGTAAAAGAAATTAAATAAAATATATGACTTCATAATTACTTTATCATTATGGTTATTATAGAATTGAAATAATAGCCGACTTTCTCGTGTTCATTTGAATAAGAAGGTAATTTGGTTCAAATTTCTATGCTGTAGGCAGTGGCTTAAGCAAACAACATTATTTTTTTTACTATATATTATTTGATATTATAAGTTTTTATAGTATCATTCATTTTATTCTTCTATAAATCAAAATGGGTTTGCACTTAGTAAAATATACCAAAATATATATATGTTTAGAAGGAGGCATGTTATTTGAGGATACCCATGCTATTTTTTTTTTTTTGGGTAGAAAGGATACCCATGTTATTGAAAGCAATGTAATATAGTGGTGGCTCCTCAACAAAAATAAGGATCAAGCGAACTATTATATTAATTCTAAAGTCCGTACATCATATTTTATTTCTATTAACAAGTGGTTCTTGAAAGACAATAATTACCTAATAATTATCCCTCTCTAATAGCTATTATATATCAAGAAAAATGTATACCGTTCAACATTTGATCTTTCCTCTTAAAAAATATTTCCGAGTTTATATCATCATATACCCTCAAAAGTCAAAACTAATAGCTCATTCTTTGAAGAGCAATATTATAAATATTGTGCTATTTTTTGGTTGAATAGCAAGCAATTCAACAAGGGGAATAATAACCATTGCATTAGACTTTCTTTTTTTAGGAACAAAAGGAAGAAAATCCTGAGCTAAAGTTGGTGAATAGCTATCATGTTATAATTGATGAAAATAAAATTTTAAAGAATTTGTTACAAAGCAATATGGGGTAATAATATTAATAATAGTGTATCACCTGTTAATGATATCAAATCTGCTTCACCAATCGCATAGCCAATCACTTGTAATGATTTTGTATTTATATATATATATATATATATATCTCATCCCATCAAATATGGTGCCTTTGATATATCACCTTATCTCCATTCTCTTTTACTAAGTTTTTAATGTTCTCAACCTAGTGCTATTGGTTTCTTGGTATTAGTGTTATTGGTTTTCATGATGGATATATTTACCAAGGATCTCATCACAGCACATTTTATCCAACTTTGCTCCAAACTTAACATTACTCGTGTTGGTGTGATAGCGTATCATCCTTTAATGCCACCAAATTTGCTTCACTAACCACATGTACTGACCCCATTGAAATTTACTCATATTCTAAAGAAATAAATAGTAACATATATTTCCTCATGATACAGAAAAATAATGGCATCAAAGAAACTTGTTGTAACAAAGGAAACAAATAATGATATACGATAAAATAAGTATGGCATATATCTCCTTATAATCTAGGAAATAGATAATGACATATATTTTCTCATGATTGTATAGTCGACTAATCTATGTAATTATGGCATATCTATATCACATCACCATAATTATGACAAATTATTTAATCAGTCTCTTATAAAATTTCTATATAATATATATATCTCATCGTACTGACTATGATGCCATGCATGCATTATTGTTATTTTCTTTTACAAAACTCTTAATTTTCTCAGTCTAGAGTTATTGATTTTCAATTAAAACTTGCCTAGCATAGCAGTGGTTCCTCTTTAATTAATTAACAGATCCAAATGCCTCTCTTTTCTCATGGTGACTCGTTCACATGTTCCTCTATGGAGAAGCCACAAGCGGCGACTCTTCGTGGATCTCGTAAAGAAGACCATTCAAATAACAAGAGAGAGAGAAGACCATTCAAAAGAAAGCATGAGTGGTGACACCATCCATTGTATGTCACCTAAGGTTGCAAACGGATCGGGTTGATCCATGATCCGATCCGATCCGATCCGACCCGATTAAACCCGATCCAAATCCATTTAAAGACCCATGGAGCCGGATCGGGTTCAAAAATTGGACCCGTTCATCTTTCCGGATCGGGTCTGAATTTTTTGAATTTGGACCCGACCCGACCCGTGGAGACTTTCGGGTTAATTTGGATCTCAAGATATATGGTCCGATTCGATCCGAATCGGATCCAAATATAAGACCCGAACTCAGTTAGAATGACTCATCCAAATAAGAATTTGGGCTTGGACCAAAAGAGTAACTCATTCAAATTCTTTCTTAAATTTCTTACTAAATTTTAATACTGTCACACTATCACAAGATCATTAATGCACTGTACAAGAAATGCCATTCTTACAGCTAATCTCGAAACTTTTCTAAAAGTCCTTCCACAAACATAAAGTAAACTGGGACATACCAACAGTTGTTCATAATTAAATATCCAGTTACTTGTTTACTGTTGTACATTACTATTGCCTTAGGGATGGTATACAATATCCACTATCAATGGTGAAGTAAGAAGACGTGAGAAGAGAGGAGAGAAGAGAATATCTATATGAAAAGATAGATATGGCCATGCTATTTTGCTGTCGATATGACTTCTAATTCTACTTTATGTAGATTTTTAAACCCATAATCCGATCCGATCCGAATTAGACCCGAACCGGATCCGCATTTCATGGATTGGGACTGGGTTATATATGGACCCGATCTGACCCGAATGATCCAATGGATCAATAAATTTGGCTATGGACCCGATCCAATCTGACTAGGGATGGCAATGGGTAGGGTTTGGGTCGGGTAGTGTACTACCCATCCTCAAATCCGAACTTAATACCTTATACCCAAACCTACCCGATACCCAATCGAGTAAGAAAAGAGATATCCATCCCTATACCCAACGGGTTCGAGGATACCCGTGGGTAACCCATTTCTCCATACCCAACCCATACCCGCCCCATACCCAATCCATACCCATCCATTCTATACCCCAAAAAAAGTAAATAATTTTATGCATATTATCAATCAAAAATAGAATTACCAATTATATATATATACATATATACATA
>KE504685.1:369244-383024 GCA_000441515.1 Elaeis oleifera | reverse complement strand
ACATACATACATATATATAATTATATATATATATATATAGAGAGAGAGAGAAAGAGAGAGAGATCATATATATGTGTGTGTGTATATGTGTGTGTGTGTATATATATATGTATATATGTATATGTATATATATTCGGATATGGGTTCGGGTATTATCCATACCCATAGGTTCGGGTCGGGTTCGGATTCGGGTTCGGATAGAAAATAGCACTATCCATACCCTACCAATACCCGTACTATAGTTTTCGGAATTTACCCAAACCGAACCCAAATCCGGTCAAACCCTATTTTTCGGATTTGACCGGATTTGGATAGGGTGTATACCCATCGGGTCGGATCAATTTTGCCATCCCTAAATCTGATCCGATTTTTTATTGGGATGGATATGGATCCAATATCAAAATCCGATCAAAAATTAGGTCGGATCGAGATCACTCAAGACATGATCCGACCCGACCCATTTGCAGGCCTAATGTCACCTCCCACTCTTTCCTCTACTTCCCCCATCCATGAGAATATCTCTTGTTCTAACAAAAAATCCTACCGGTGGGACAAGAAAGCCTTCCTTTAGAGAAATCTTCTTTTTAAATCACTTGTGCTCTTTTCGAGCTTTCTCCACTTGCCAAGAGGAAATCAAAAGTCAAACCCAAACACCATAAGATTATTGTCTAATGCTTCTATGGGAATGGATTCGGTGCATTTCCTATCCAAAGTCAAGGGGGAAGCATCTACTATGTCTCAGTGGACATAAGACGGAAGAATCGGATACGATGTGGGTAACTACAGCCGCCGTACGTCACGGGATCTAGCCTGAGCGTGGCTCGAGGTTTAGAACCCCAAAATGTTTCTCTAATTACCTAATTCTCTCTCTTCAACTCCCTTCTCCTCCCCCATGTAGGAAGGGCGCAAACTTAAATTGTTTGAAGCTCAATTTTTATTATTTTTTGAAATAAATAAGTTTTATTAAAGATACTTCTTAATCATTTTAGCAAATCATAAAGCTTGAAACATAAGTTTCATGAAAACAAGTTCGTTTTGTCCAAAAAAAAATGTTTTACATAAAATGAAGTTTCATGATTCTATGGGTGGTTATGAGAGATCTTAGCAGGATCTACCTGCACATGTCTCAATGGGTGTATCCTTTGGAGTTTGAAGAGTAAACAATAGATTTCCTTGCATTTCCTTTTTATATATGAGCAAACGTAACTTTATCTCAATCTACACAAAGATTTCCACCAAATCCATGTAGTCCATTATGTGTGAACAAAACCCTCTTCACTAAAAATTGCTAATAATTATCATTGACATCTTTAGTCTCAGATACTACGTAAACTAATCTTCTTGTAGGTAACAAACTTTGTTCCCACACTTACATCAACTAATTTTTAGGTAAAGTTGTAAAATTGGTTTGGTGGGTTGGCATCAGTCTTCATTACTGCTAATGTGCAAAGCCCTCATGTGAATGGACCTCAAAGTGAACAATGAAGTTTGAATCAAGCCCTCAAGTCCTTATGCAATGAGCGAGGAAATAACTCTACCTTTATTGAAGTAATCCAAATTTGTTCAATATCTATTCTGGTTGGATGATAGTCCCTAATTAATGCTACTCAGGATGCACTCATTGGAATCACTTACTTTGTAGAGTATTATTAGATTTTATCTATTTCATATCCATTTTGAATTAGCTTCATATATTATCTTCTTTTCTTTTTTTTTTCTTTTTTTGCATTTGATCAAATCTGTATTCATATCTAGATACTTAGATATCTGTTTTGCCCATAAGTATTTTTTTTGAAAGATCTAAATCTTAAGTATTTATTCGAACCTAGATATGACCATCCATTGGCTAAGTAATAAGTGCTCTTAATTATTATTTTGAAAGATCCAGATCTTCAAGTTTTTTCTTTCTTTGAATCTCGATCTCTAATAAATAATAAGTAATTTCTAAAAGATCTGGATATTATGTATTTTTGAATCTGCATCTGGATAAACGTTAGCTAAGGAATGAGTATTTTCCAATCCGAATCAGAATGTTGGCCAGCTAAGTAATTTCCATCAACTAAGTAAAAAAAAAAAGTTTGAATCTAGAATTGAAGTCATGATTTAATAAATAGCTTATTAAGCACTAAGATAATGGTAGACATGGCTTTGAAATTATGATTCATGTCCTTAGAACTCAATCACATCATTTAATAGAATTGTTTGAAGTATATAATGAAATTTCAATAATTATTTTTATTAAAAATGAACTTTTCTTTTTGATCATTATTTCTTATGATATTTTCAAGAGTAAACTAATGAAATTTTCAATTTGAGTTTCAAATTAAAAGCAGCTTCCCATTCCAAACATAAATTAAAAGCAGCTTCCTAAATGACATAGAATAACCGAATTACTCCAGCAGTTATAAAGCAACACTAAAACAATACTACGATGTTATAAAACAATACTGTCTTATTGTAATGTAATACTGTCTTATTATAAAAAATATTACCTTATTCTAATATAATGATATTATAAAACAGTACTGCCTTATTATAAAATAGTATTACTTTATTGTAATTTAAAGATATTTTAAAACAATACTGTCTTATTATAAAACAGTACTACTTTATTATAAAATAGTATTATCTTATTATAAAATAATATTATCTTATTATAATATAAGGATATTATAAAACAGTACTGTCTTATTATAAAATAATACTATCTTGTTATAAAGAAATACTGTCTTATTGTTTAAGGGTATAAAGGTATAAGGATAATTTTAGCCACAAATAGAGAGTTACTTTTAATTTATATTTAGGATAGAGAGCTACTATTAATTGAAACTCAACTGAAGAGTTGTTTTTAATTGGAAACTAGAACTAGGGATTTATCCTTTAGTTTGTCTACGGAGAACACGTTCGCATGTGCGAACGTGCTTTTCCACTATCGGATCATTCTCACATTCGGGCTTTGGTGGAATACACGCCGATCCGATGGTGAAAAATTCTGTTCGCATATGCAAATGGGCTTTCCGAAGTCCAACCCTTTATTCTTAGTTCTCCATATTTTGAAAACATTGCTACCTAAAATTAATTAAAAACATTAATAATATCAATAATGGATACCGTTACTTGCTAGACCAAGATTCTTCTACTTGGCCAGCACCGATTCTTCTGTGACCGGACGGCAGCATCCTCGTCTCATTCAAGTAATGAATGAGATGGCAGGGGGTCCCATGTTATCTTAGGTGGAAGATGCCCGTCTTTAGTGCTGTTGGCATTCTCCAATTGTTGTTGTCATTCATTAATGTTATTTTAAGTAAGACACAACCTTGCATCACAACCAAACGGTTGCTCCGCTGCCAAATTAAATTTATTTCTTGTTAGTTAGTGTTAGAATCTTTTTATTATTGGAAGGTTGCTCTTCTGAAAATTGTATTTTGTTTAATAGTCTTGGCTTTATGTCAAGCCCCCCGGGGTATAAGTATTGATTACCTCATACGGGAACAAATTCTAAATCTCTAAGAGTATGTTTTGTTTGGATTCAAAATTGAAATTTATTAAAATAGAAATCAGAATGACCATATCTCTCAATGCATTTAGTTCATGATCAGAATTGAAATCAAAATGAAATATGAATAGTGAATGGATTTTGGAGTTTGGGATTTCTTCCAATTGAATGGTTAGAATAGAAGCCATTTATTGTATTCGAGTCTTAGAATCTAGCTTCCTCAAACCAAATATGCCTCTAGCGGATCGAAAGATGATATGAAGCAAAATATAAAAAATAAAACTATTGTTTAATTCATCGACCATTCTTATTGAGGTGAAGAACCCCTCATTAATTTATCTAGGTGAGCACAAGTGAAGTAAACATTCTATCTTCTATAATGAAGGTGTGCCACAGTTTAGAAGAAAATGGGTGTAGCTAGATAAGTTCAGAGAATGTATGGCTAGATGGAAATGTTTGCTAGTTGAAAGATGGGCGGTGTTTTAGATCATCATGTCCAAACATTATTGACAAAATATAGACACAGATTTGCATGATCATTGCAACTCTCCTAGGAAGTTACATTTCATTTGGGAGGCTGTGTTTTTTTTTTAATGCATTGCATTCCATATGTCCATTGATTGTATAATGTGAAAGATTAAAATCTTGATGTGATGATTAAATTTATTCGATAATGCACTTTCCATACTGCAGGCATGATTTTATGATATAGTTGCAGTTATAAAATGGCCATGGCTAAAATTGATGCATGATACTTGCAGCATAATGACAATTTTTTTAACTTAAATCATTCAAAAGACAAAAAACTATATATAATTTTTTTTCTTTAAACTAGATATTCAAAAACTTTCTTTTTGATTGGTAACAATGTTTTGCTATGACTATTGTTATTCATTGTTATAATGAAATGTAAGTGTTTATAATAATGACAAAACTAATAGCATTAAGGATATACATCACTTTCTTAAGTGACATCATTTTGCATCTAAATGATGCTCTTACGGGTATGTTAGAAATTTCTATTAAGCAAATGTTATGTTAATTGTGAGCTGTTATGACTTTTATGAATATCATTAAAATTTTAATGGCTGTTAGTTTATTTGTAACACAAGTGGCACAAAAGAGGTGCTTCAGAATTATCACAATGGCTGTCATTTAAAATTAGAAAAAATTATAAAAATACATCTTCAATTTTAGTCTAATTTTACTTACACCTTTGAACTTTAAAAAATGTCAAACTGATCATTCTAATTATCGAAATATTTCAATGTGATCCAGTCGTCTATCTTCGTTAATAAAATGGTGTCACATGACCACCACATGATATCATTATTTATAAAATGATAAAAATATCCTTATCTCCACCTTCTTCCTCCTTCCTCCTCCCTTCTCTCTGATTGATCTCCTCCTCCATCATCGGTGATCCTTTTCTCCTCCTCTTTCTTCCCTTCCTTCCTTCCTCCTCACTCATTTCTCCTCCTCCATGGTGGCTCCCTTCATCTCCGTCCATTCCTTCACTGCCTCACCTTCCTCCTTCTCCTCCTCCTCTCTCTTTTCTGATTGATCTCCTCCTCCTCGATTGCCGACATTCTTCTTCTCCCTCCTCCTTCCTTCTCTTCCTCCTCATTCATTTTCTTCTTTTATGATGGCTTTCTACACCTCCACCCATTCCTCCACCACCTCCCCTGCCTCCTCCCTCCTCTCTCCTCCTTCTTCTCTCTTCCCTCCTCTCTAATTGATCTCCTCCTTCACCGTGACATTCCTCTTTCTTCCTCCTCCTTCCTCCCTTTCTTTCTCACCCATTCTTCTCCTCCATGGGAGCTCTCTCCACTTCTACCCATTCCTCCACTGTCTTCCTTCCTTCTCCTTTCTTCTCCATCCTCCTTCTTTCTTTCTCCTTTCTCTTTTTCGATTGATCTCCTTCTCCTTTCTTCTCCCTCCTCCTCCAAGCTATCCATAAGCCATCTCCCTCCATACGGCCCTACTCCTCATCCTCATCCTCTTCCTCCCTGCTCCCCTTCTTATCCTCTTCCTCCTCCTTTCTGATTAATAACCTCCTCCTTTCTTCCTCCTTCTCTTCCAAGCTACTCATAAACTATCCCCTCTACGGTGGCTCTCTCCTCCTCATCATCATCTTCTTCCTCCTCCAAGCTCACCCATGAGCGAGGGACATTTCTATCTATTGAGAGAAAAAGATAGCACCGTTTATTGCTAAATAAATGATTGGACCATATTGAAACATATCGATAACTAGAAGGAATGGTTTGACACTTTTTAAAGTATAGAAGGTGATAATAAAATAGAGCTAAAGTTAAAGAGGTATTCCTGTAATTTTTTAAAAATTATGGTTTCATTTATCAAAAATTAAAAAATAAGATTTTTGGAATAGTAGCATTTTAGTGTAACTTCTACCTTTAAAAAAAGGACACTTTCTATTAAAATAAGTTCACAATGTAAATTAACATTAATTTAGTGCCTCAAATAAAATTTGATTAAGTTTAGGTTTCTACATCGATTTCATCTTGTAAGAAAAGTACAAGTTTACTTGCCTTCTGAATCTTTTACTTCACCTTCAGTACTAGATACATGTTGCTTGACAATTGCTCATAGATTGATAAAACTTAGATTAATAGTTAAAAGTTTAGTCTTACTATTGGGTTTGAAAAAAAAATTTAACCAAACAAAGTTCTCAAAATGTAAGATATAAGCAAAACTAAAGCCTCATGATAACCCATTAGGACCCATTAATGCCCATTAGGCCCAACCATGGATGGACTTTTTGTCGTGAGTTTTGCTAGTCCAAGAGTTTCAAGTTTTGTTAGAAAGACTCTAAGTAGTAAGGATACAATCATTAAAATACCCAAATACTAGCTCAATTGAAGACATTAAGGGCATGTTTGGTTGAGAAGAGTTGGACTCTAGAATAAGAATGAGATTGAGTAACTCCTATTCCAATCATTTGGTTAGCATGAGTCTCATTCCCATTCCATTTCGAAGGGAATGAGAATGTCCCAATCCTCCAAAATTCAATTTTTACTCTCTCTCTCTCCTAGTACTCAAATCTTATTATGATTTCGATTCCGATTCCAATTTTGGCCACAAATCAAACATGTTAGGAAATTGGCCATTTTAATTCTCATTTCAATCTATTTTGATTCTAATTTAAGTTATAAAACAAATGCACCCTAAGGATAAGATATTTTGTATCTACGAAAGTCATTCTTATTACAACTTAAAATAGAAATTCAAAAGAAGAGAGGGGAGGGAGGGAGAATGAGAAGGTAAAACCATGCTAGGAATGGATTCCATGCGATGGGTCTAAATGCCTATGATGTTGTCACTTTGTGAATTGTGGCTAGTTATCTTTTTATCTTTCTTAGATTAAGGGATTGAGACTAAGATTGAAAGTAGTAGAGTGCAAACCGCAATATATAGAGTCTAGTGTCTGTGTGACTATCCTACTTCAATTCATCTTAGTAATTTAGGTTTGTTTTCATACTTGGGTCCAGAAGTTCTTGGTGATGCTTCAAATTAGGTTGGCATATGAAAAGCTGGTAAAGGCATGATGAAGATGATCTTCTACTCCATAGTAGGTGAAGTATCTTGGCATATGGTCATGCAATGTATGATTGTGGTGGGGGGTCAATAGATACCTAACTCTTCTTGACCAAACACCTCATTGATGATGGGCATAAAGCACAACAAATTAATGATACCATAATTACAACACTAGTGTGTATCTTCCAACTTTTATTAGTGGTCACTTCTGTGGATAATGTTAGGCAAAGCTTCAGATTCTATCTTTTGTACAAAGAATGACTGATCTTTTTTTTGCAACCTCAACCATTGGATCGTGTTTTCACATTCTATCTTTGTACAAAGAATGACTGATCTTTTTTTGCAACCTCAACCATTGGATCGTGTTTTCACAGCTATCAAAGTGCAACATTAGCTTCATGATCTATGTTGTGGATGGAAAGAAGTTGTTCATTGTGCTTTGAAAGTTGCATAAAATACGATCCAATTGTTGAGGTTGCAAAAGAAAATCAATCATTCTTTCATGCCCAAGATACAATATGAACCCATTAAGCAAAATAAGTAGACAGTGTACTTATTCCAAGAATTGGAAAGGATATAAACTCTAGTAATTTGTGTTGGCTCTGATATATGGCCATGGAGCTAGAGGTTTGTGAAGCTACATTGTTAGTCATTGACCATGACTTGGTGAGTTGGTTAAGTTCAATAATAAGTAGGTAGACCTTATATAGCATGCTGGCAAGGATAAAAAAAGTGATGATGCTAATCCATATCTTCTCTGCTGATAAATTTACATTCTGAGGAGAATAGAAAATCCCAAGATATGGATATCACACACTCACTGATATTTTTTGCTCAAGGCTTCATCTTCTACGGTGCCTCAAGAAAATATAAAAGGTCGCCTAATAAACCTAATCATACGAATACATCTTCTCCTAGAACTACTTCACCACCTAAAGCTATACTTATTATTGAGCAATCTAATTCTCCAGACGAATTTGAGGAGACTGATTATAAATAGTCTTCCCTAATTAAGCCGCGTGGGGTTGTTAAAGTCTGGAGACAAGTGAGCATAGAGGGGGTAAGGTTAAACATCATTCACCTATGGACTGTCTCCCTCGCCTATCCTCTTAGATTTTCATTAGAAAGTACATGGGTTGTCTCTCATAGTGAGGTGGTACTAAGCTAAAGGACACTTTAATGGGTGCTATAGGATCATCAGATATAGTTGTTAGTAAAGAACCTCACCAATCTGAGTCGTGACTTCCAAATCCAAGTGAATAAGTTGGTATCATTTAGATGGTAGAAACGATTTGAGGCCAACAAATGAGACATATCATGAAGCGACATCTCAGAATGTTTAGTTATCTCCCAAACTAATTTATCTTCCCATGAATAAGATGTGGTTGGCAAAAAAACAATTTGCTTGACAAGATCTTCCAAAAATAGAGAATTTAATGTATTAATATTTCATTGACAAGAATGAGAGATCAAATCAACCATCCGCAAGTCCATCATTTGGGTATGATATTAATGTAAGTTGGCCATAGCATTAATGGTATCGAAGTAATCTAAGGATCATGATACATTTTAACCTTCTCACCAAAACCAATCAACCATTGGAACTAAAATTTGATATGGAGGCCAACTTGACAAATTCTCCTCCATATAATAAAACAATGTCTAGGTTTAACATAATTGATCCACGAACCAGCAAAATAATATTTAGCATGAACCAACTAAGCCCATAAGGAATTAGGATGCATCATGAGTTGCACAGCTAATTTGTAAATACTCTGATCCATTCGAAAGCTTAAGAAAACTGGATCTAGTTCAACCCGCTCCTTAGACAAATGTACTTGATCCCACGCTATCCGATGCAAATCCCTTTGATCGATAGAATGATCCCAAAGAAGAGCTCTTATTATCCCCTCAAGTTGATGAATAATGGATAAAAGAGTATGCATAAAAGACAAAACATATAATGGAAGGGTTGAAAGAATAGATTGTATAAGAGTAATACACCGGCAAAAGAAAGCTTCTTCCATTTTCAAGTACCGAGAGATTATCAATTTTGTTAAACAGAAACTGAAAATTAGACTTGTGTAAAGGTGTGGGAGCAAGAGGGATGCCTAAGTATTGGCAAGATTGTTGCTTCTCAATAATATGGAGGATTGATAAAATTTGAGATTTTATTCGACAAAGAGTAAATCACTACAAAAAAAAGCTTTTTTAAAAATTATTTCTCCTCAATAAAAGCTAATTTCCATCACAAAGAAGTATTTTCAATAGTATATTGCCATTATAGATCATTACAAATACCTTGCTCATAAAAAATTTTATTAGTGATGGACCGTTGATGATGGTGCATTTCCAACCATTTATAGTCATCAAAAATGAGATTAACTACTGTCATTAATGCATTAGCAAATGAGAAAAATAGATGAAAATTTTTTTTGTGACAACAAAATATTTGTTGTAAATGAGATTAACGACCATCAATATAGAATTAGTGAATGAGGAAAATATACTTTTTGTGAGAACAATATATCCATCAAAAATACTAATTATGATGGATTGATTTGCTTGTGATATTTAGCAACTATATTTTATCTATCGTAAATAATTTAGATGTCGTCAGTATTCTATTACAAAATGAAGATATATTGCTATCTGTTATGGTGTAGATGGGAGGACCCTATTACTCCCACATTGGTTGTGAGTCAAGGAGGATTTTGGCTTATATAGAAAAGAAACCATCCTTCCCATATGAGGTGCCTTTTAAGGAGCAAAATCATGAGGCCTATGGGTCAGAGTGGATAATATCTTACATACCGAGTCATGAACTATTGGCCGTAATAGTGGCACGCCAAGAAGAGGACCACCCCTGCAACTGTGGGGCTCTTCCCATCTATACATCAGTCTGTGGTAAAAATAAAATGGAGAAAATCTCACATCCATACACAGATTCTTCCTTGACTGGAGGGCCATGTTGTGGTATAGAAGAGAGGGTTCTATTGGGCCTATATTGATTGTGAGTCAAGAGAGACTCTAATTTATATAGGAAAGAGACTATCATTCTCTCGTGAAGTACCTTTTAAGAGGTAAAATATGAGACCCTTGGGCCAGAATTCACATGTCGAGTGTCAATCCGATCATTAAACCACGGATCACGCCATGTGGATAGCTCTGAAACAACAAAATCTCTGTGACCCTTCAGTCCCAAGAATCAATTCATAAGAAACACTTTGGAACTTCTCATGACTTGCCACGTGACAAGTCTGGATAGGTCCAGGAGCAGTTCTTAGAATTAATTCCTCAGGAGTGATATAAAGTACCTAGCAATCTTCAATTTATTGGGCCATAACCATCGACTCTTAGCCTTTGAAGTCAAAACAATGATCTTTCTTGAGCCATCCATCCTTCATAAATATACTAGGATTCACTAAGTGCCAAATCTCCTTGAATAATCAGGACACGATTTGCGAAGCAGCTAATCAAATCAACACTAGACTTCGTAGAGAGACACGATGGTTCATTTGAAGAATAGACAACTCAAATTTGCCAACTCGAACATGCATCGAGAATATTCTTCGAAGACTACTATTTTCTTCGCTCAAAGTAATCACTTCTTGCTAGAAAGTGGGGACAAGTGCTGCAGAGTTGAACCACCTCGGATATTGTCCTCATCCTCAGGCAAACTCTTCAAATCAGCTGCGATGCCGAGGAGGACTTCAGATAGCAGACATCATCTAGATGACTAGGTAGTGGAGCAAACAACATCACTGAACTTCATCCCTGAACATCATCCTTGGCTACCTACTGAGGATAATAACACACTATTAATGGCTACAGCCGATGACTTACCAAGACTGTCATGAAAAGCTAGAAGGGGATAATCCCATTAGCTCTAGTCCAACCCCCTACTTAGGCATCAATCGATCTTGAAGTCGTAACATTGCTGACCGCACAGGATGATTTTCCATAATTGACATCAATAAGGGTATGTCCAAATCGAGGTCTCAGCCATGTACCGACCACAGGTCACCATCTTATTTGGCCATATGGTCCACCACTTAGAATCTTCGTTAGCACATGGCCATTACCTATGACGAACAATCTCCAGATTCTAACGAACTAACAGATCATGATTTGGCCTACTGACCTACATAATGACCTATAGCTCCACCTTTATATAAGAAGGCAATGAGAGGACCCTTGAGGTATACAACGTTAAGCTCTTACTCTCTTCTATTACGCTCAAAGCTGTGGCTGACCTAAGCATCAGAGAATTCTTTGTCGGATACCCCTTGATGAGTGTAGACTTCTTTTGTAAGTCTGTTGCGATGTCCCAGTATCCGAATTTTTTTCTATCTTCGATCATATTAGCACCCTCTAAAGCCTTAACGCAACACTGTCACTAAATTATCTATGATAAAATTTTTATAATGATGGCACATATTCATCATTAATGAATTTTTTTGCCATTAAAATGAGTATTTTCAATGTCAAATAAGCATCACTAGAATTATTTATGAGAAGATATCTTTTACGATCAGTATATTTTAAGGGAATGGTGTTGCTAGAAAAAGTATTTATGATAAAATCAAATATTTTTTGAGGAACTTTTGATTGTTGAAAATATATTATTTGTCAAAATCTCTCATTGTATACAAAAAAAAAATCATTTTCAATAAGATATATTATCCTCACAATAACCTTTAAACATATATTATTGATAGCTTCTAATAATATATCATAATAGTATAGAAATTTAACATATACAAAGGTGCCAATCAAAGAAGTAATAAAAGTTTCATCATATAATAAATATCACAAAAGTTATAACTTTATCATCGACATCCATAAAATAAAGAAATCATAATGTAAAGTTTAGCTACTCAAAAGAAGGAATAAAATGAAAAAACATCATCATCCTCTGAACTACTCTTAGAGTCCTAATCAACATCTTCATCTTCATTATGCATGCCATTTTAATTTTCATTCACATTAGTCTACTATGAAATAATGGAATAAGGGAGTAAGAATTTACTATTGGTAATTTCATAAGTACTTATTAATTTTTATTCCAATCAATTTTAAGAAAATACAGCTCGATATAAATTTATCATACCCTATTAGATGGGCATATAGCAATTGTATGTGAAGGTATTTATGGTATAATGTATATGGACTGCAGTATCTCAAGTACAATTGAAGACACCTTTTCATTGACCAATTCTATATATCCGACTTCAATTGCTCTACGCGGTTAGTTAATGCCTTTGTCTCTCTAGCGTGATCTTCTTTATAATACTTACTGCAATCTTGACTTAAAGTAGGGCCAAACATATCCTTTGTCTTCAAACCTATGCCTATGCCAAGCACATGACCATGATTCGATTTTCAATCACTTCTTAATATATCTCCCATTCATCAGGTATAGAACCTTTGGATGTTGCAACTGATCTAATTAATTCCATTTGCTTCTGAAATTAAAAAGAAGAATGTATCAAATAAAGATTAAACATTATAGTATCCTAATAGTATAAAATAAATATAACATTTATTTTTACGTGCATCTATTTTGCTTTGTCTGTAAACCAAGTCTTTCCATCTTTTTTCACAAAATTTTTTTTCCAATAATCAATGATATGAGGCTCATGACCAGTTTTCCTTACCTATAAATATTCATAAAATATATTATATATTTATATGAAAAATGGATGATCAATCTTAGAATTTCATAATTAAGCTATTCAGATTTTGTATGTGTAGTTTGATTATAAACATGCCATGCATAGTATTGTCTGTTGTTGAATTGCTATATGCATTGTACAAAATTAAGTAGCTTGATTTGTATATAATGTCTTCTTGATTTAAAGAGTACGTTATCTGTAATTGATGTAAACTTCAAGTTATGTCTTCTATTTTTTGCTTCAATTACAAGGTTATGCATCTTGAAAAAAAACCTACATACTATTCCACACACAAAGAAACTCACAAATTAATGCGTTAAAGCATGCATATGGATTTCAATTGTGTTCTTTGTGAAGTATGATATTCTGGATATCGAATAAAGATGAACTTGCTCTCAACTTTTAAAAGAATATTGAACTTGATGTTTTAAAAAAAAAAGCTACAAAAGTCTGCCTTTATGCAGGAAGAATAGAATTGATGATAGTTGATAGAATATTCACATATTTGGGAACAATAGGCATTGATATGGAAAAAAGAAATGTTTCAAGACTGACAAAATAGGGAAAGAAAGAAAGGCACTTAGATTTGTCATGCATGATATTGAGAATTTAATATGACAAGACTTCTATAAATCTGTAGTTTTGTGTTATTGTTCTTTGGTATCATGAGATAAAAAAAAATACACATGCTTAATACCATTTATTTTTATCTTGACATATTTTCAGATGCCATGTATGTAACCAAATTCTTCCTTCATTCTATCATTTAATCAATGAATTCAAAAAATATATTATCATACCTTCTCAGCTCTATATTTTACCATTGGAATGGCAGTACCAATTGCTGTTAGTTCAAACTTTGACCTATTACCCTTATTTCTTAATTTTGATCTTACATATATCATTTGTCCATGACTAATATTAATTATAGGAACTCATTTTTCAAAAAAAAAAAGATATTTAGTTAACATAATTCATAACAAATAAAAATTTATCAATTCTTCTCACTCTATAGTTTGAATTCGAATGAGCAACCAACTTATCCATG
>KE504685.1:356590-368226 GCA_000441515.1 Elaeis oleifera | reverse complement strand
AATTTTATTTCCAAACTCATGGAGATACATTATCTGGTGGGTGATTGTACTTCTTCTTAATAGTTTTATACTTTAAAAAATACCTCTTCTAAGGGTCCACATCTAATTAGAATAGTTGGTCTTAATATATAAGTCAAATACTTTCTTTACTTCTTCCTCATGATAAGTATATATAAAGTCAGTTTTCTTGAATTAAAAATATAAATTCTCATTTACCAAAAATATATATATGTATAAAGTCTCTAATTCTTTTCTTGGGTATAGACTAAAGTAATCCCAGGCCCATCTGGTGAAAAAGATTGCTAATCTCGTGGTATGCTGTTGGCGTAATTATCCTAAAATTATCAATTCATTTGAGGAGGTCGTAGCCTTTATTCATATCAAGCGGGTATTGGATTTCTTTAATTTTGCCTTGATTTAAGCAATATGACATGATTTATAAATACCACTTGATATATATTAGTTCAATACATAATTGCTAGTGCAACGTGGCTAGTCATGGGTAGTTCATCCCTCCCAATTTCATTATTAAAAAAAAGGGCTTTGTTGGTTCCTAGGTAAAGCTTATGTGTTTAAATCATAAAGTATTCTTTGAGAAGATCTATATAATGTTTTCTACTTCAAATGCTCTGAGGCAAATTTATAGATTCTAAAATTTATAGATTATATAAAAGATCATTAGAGAAATTATAAGATTATGAAATTCATTCACATGAAGCATATACAATAATTAAATATAAAATTTCTAGGTTATAGATGCATCAATAGGTCAAATTTTAAGAAAATCTTAAGGTCCTAAGGAATCAACTAGGATTAAGAATTAGAGTTTAATCATGGGGAAGAAATAGAGAGGAGATTAGGGTTTATACCAATAGAGATCAAAGAGATCCTATATTGATAAAATGTCTCATGGATGTAATGAAGAAAACCTTGATGGTGTTGGAGCAAAGATTTTTCATAGAGAACTGCTCGTTGTGGATGGTGTGATCACAAAGACTACTTTATAGAGAAAATCCTGATGAAGTCGGAGGTTTGTGCAATGTGAGTCTGTCTAATTTTTTTGTGCGATAGGAGATGGATATCTAGATGGAGTCTCAATCCTAGCAAAAGCTTTCATGATGGGAGTCAATCTTCAGATTTTTTTTTCATGACATCTCATGCAGTTTTTTCTTATTTTGGAGTGGATTGATGTGCATTTTCTTTTCATGAAGTCTAATTTTTTTCATGGCACCCTCGCATTTTTTTTGCACATTTTTCTTGCTTTGGAGGGGTGATGCGGCTTTTTCTTGTTTTTCTTCTTTTTTTCACCACGCCATGCGTAGATGGGAAGGTCGGCATAGATGGAAGTCTAATTTTGAATTTTTTTTGATATTTCATGAATCTTGGTGTGGTTTTTTTTCTTTCCCATTCATTTTTTTGAAAGGAAATATATGATGGGTGCCTTCTTTGGATGGAGTCCTAACCTCAATAGAAGTCTTGAGATGAAAAGTTCGACATAGATGGAAGTCTAATTTAATTTTTTTAATATTTCATAACTCTTCGTGTGGTTTTTTCTTTTTTTTGAGTGATGCATGAAATGTTGGGAGATGGACATAGCTTTCTTTTGCTTTCTTTGGAGAAGGATCAGATACTTGCTGAGACATCCCTAAAAGTTACATATTATCACATTCATTTGAGGATGATCTACTCCATATAAAATAAAATCTCAAATTTTATCAAAGTTGTATATTACTGAGAAGCAACTATCTTGGCAATACTTAGGTATCCCTTTTTCTCCCACTCCTTTATGCAAGTTTGATTTTTAGTTTCTGTTTAATAAAATTGATAATCAACTCAATACTTAGAAATGAAAAAAATTCTTTTGCCAGTTACATCACTCTTATAAAATCTATTCTTTCAACCCTTCTACTGTATCTTTTGTCTTCTATGCATACTTCTTTATCTGTTATTTACAACTTTAGAGGATAATAAGAGCTTTTCTTTAGGATCATTCTATTGATCAGAGGGGCTTGCATCACATAGTGTGGGATCAAGTATGTTTGCCTAAGGAGGGGGTGGACTAAAGTCTTGTTTGGGATTGCTGTTGGTAGTAGAACTTTTAAAGTTTTTAAAGTAGAGCTTTTGAGAAGTAGAACTTTTGGAAGTAGAACTTTTACAAAAAGTTATTTACTGTTTGGTAACCATATTGATAAAGTATTTTGAAAAAAATAAATAACTTTCCGATATTAGCCAGAAAGTACTTTTGGGGAAAGCTTCAAAATACAGCTTTCTCCAAGTAAACATTTTCAGTTTTCTGGCAAAGTCAAAATAGCTTTTCGATATTTTTATCAAACATCATTGTATCACTCCAAAATACTTTCTGAGAGTCAGAAAGTACTTTCTGGCATTTTAAAAATTTAGCCAAATAGGGCCTAAGTCTAGTTTCCTTGAGCTTTTGAAGGGATTAGAGTGTTTGTAAATTAGTTGTACAACTCATGATGCATGCTAATTCCTTATGGGCTCAATTGGTTCATGCTAAATATCATTTTGTTGGTTTGTAGATCAATTATGTTAAACCTAGACATTGTTCTATTATATGGAGGAGAATTTGTCAAGTTGGCCTTCATATCCAATTTCAGTTTTGATGGTTGATTGGTTCTAAGGAGAATGTTAAAATGTATCATGATCCCTGGATTTCTTCGATATCATTAACGCTATGGCCAACTTAGATCAATATTCAGATCCAAATGTTGGACTTGTGAGTGGCTGATTTGATCCCTTATTCTCGTCAATTAAATATTAATGCATTAAATTCTCTATTTTCAAAAGATCTTGTCAAGCAATTATTTCTTTTCAATCACATCTTATTTCTGAAAGTTAGTTTGGGAGATTGCTAAACTTTTTGAGGTGTCGCTTCACGATATGTCTCATTTGTTGGCCTTAAATCATTTCCACCATCTAAATGATACCAACTTATTCACTTGAATTTGGAAGTTGTAGATGCCACCAAAGTTAAACCTTTGGTGGTTACTTCTAGGAACAAATTGCCATAAAATATTACCTTACCCACTATGCCATTCTTCTTGTTCATACTCAGTACTCTGATTTATGTAATGGGCTTGTGGAAGATTGCACACATATTATTTTTACACTATATCTTTGCTCAATGACATTTGGCAACACCTCAGAATTGTTTATCATATCTTTCCCTAAATTTTTAATCTTGATGCAATGGTTGATTTTTTAGCTAACAATCAAACTGATTGTTATCATCGAACCTTAGGTGCCTATGTTGCGTGAGGTCTTTGGTAGGCTATAAATGATAGGATTTTTAAGCAGCAGCATACTATACCTCCTAATATTATTTTCAGAGCTATTGCAATATCTTCCTTAATGCTCCAGTCTGGAAACTATGGTAGCTGTCCTTCTCTAACCCATCATATTCCTTCTCTCAAAGTGGTATCAGGGCTACCTCCTTCCTATGGAGTTATTGAGGTCAATTTTGATGCCTCTATAATTCATTCAATGATTGTTGCAGGGTATGTGATAAGAGACCACACTGTGAGAATGATTCAATCAGGAGAAAAATTGCTTCCTCACATATCTGTGCCTTTTGCTAAACTAATGAATGCCTAGTTAGGGGTTAGGACTACAGTTATTGACTTACATGCTTTCCACATTGTGCTAGAAGAGACTTTGTTGCTATAACCTCTTGTTTTGCTCCTTCACATTTTCATAAGTACTGACATGTACCTTTCCTCCAAGAGCTTTAGACCTAAAAGACTTCTTCTCATTACTCTAAGATTTGCCACATTTTTTGAGACGCCAATCAGCTGGCCAATTTCATGGCTAATAAAATTTTGATTGACAACTTTTAGTAGAAATTGAATGACAGTGTGGATCCATCTGCTCAATATTTGATAAATGCTGATGGATATAATATACATTTTTGTTTTGGCACTAATATTTTCACGCAGGCTGAGGATTCACTTTCTTGATCTATTATCATTCTACACATGGCGATTGGTGTTCTTCCATGCAGTCTCGATTTCCTCTGTTCTATATCACCATATAAGTTCTTTCTTTTGCAAGTGAAGCTTGTAATCAAGCCATCTAGCATGAAGCCTATAAGATCAATAACAGGGATATATTGCAAACTAAGAATAAATTCTCCCTACTTTTTCATATCACCAACCATTTCTTCGTCACTCAACTTTTTCCAGCCCATGTCCTATACTCATTATATTCTCTCTTTTACTCTTTCTTGCTATTACACTGAAGCTTCATTCCTCTGGCCTACTTTCAAATGTGAACTATTTTTGCCTAAGGATTTTTCATATTAATAGTGGAAACGCATTGTTCTTTAATCCAAAGATCCCATTTTACAAAGCAATGGATATAGGAAGACTCCAACTACACCTGTTATGTTTTTGCCTTAGTTAAATGCTTCAACTTGTACACTATGCTGTTTATTGTGTGGGTTTCGTATCACTTAAGTTGCGATTATGCTAGATTCAAGGACCTGCTACTTCTATATCATGATTTGTATACTCAAAAGTTTGATTGCAAGTATGTACAGAATTTACTGTCTGTAACTGCATACTGGTTTTCCAGAATTCAGGCTATACTTTACTTTATCCTTGGTTTCATAACTATACTGCTCTAGCATATTACAGTGGTACATTACACAATTGACTACATCCGGTATACTATACTATTACATCAATGGGTTGCTTTATTTTATTCTTCAGTTGCTGCTATACTGAAATAACGACATGTTGCTTACTTCTGGCGGATTCTTCGTTAGTTATTTTGGCTGTAAATATCTGCAAGATAGAGAGCATGCATGTGGGTTATTCTCGCAACAGGATGGGTCATCTGTTTCAAACTGTCCTTCTTTATATTCCACATGATGGTTTACTTGGGTTTCTATGCTTCTATGTTATGCTCGTGAAGATCAAGTAGATTCTACACTTCAATCAATGCATTCTTCTTTTTCTGACTATGTAAGCATCTTGGATTGACTTTTATTGTTTTATTTTTCACAGAAAACTATCAAGATGGATACCCATACAGGTTGAGGTTAATCACCAATACTGCGATATCTCACATCTGTGGAATTATTTCTCTCAGTTGCTTATATTCAACTTCATAGGGTGCAAGTTTTATCAACATATTATCAGGAATTAAAATACTGGTTTATAACTTTTCTTCATGGTATATTACCCCTACTATCAATTTATCATACATAATACCATCTTGTTTCTATCTACTATTTTCTTTCCTTACTGAGGTCTTTTATTCATACAATTTTTGGAGATCTCATTTCTTTGTTCTTATCTGTATATAATCTTTTATCACTTCTTTGTAGCCATTTTCAATAATACAATGTCTTTTTACCCAAAAAAAATGAAGAAGAAGAAAAAATGGTGATGCTTTTGTAGGAGGTGAAGAAGATGGGAACGAGCTATTAGTGAAGCCAAGGCTGCCCTAGAGGATGGTCTCAGTGCATGACTATGTAAGAATTAGGAGGAAAAAGTGTAGAATTTAGAACAAATAGAGTATGAAAGTTGTAGAAGAAACTGAGGCATGCTTGACTTTGTAGAACATTGTTATGTGAGCTGCAATGGGACTGAGGTGGAAGGCCATGAGAAAGAAGTTGAAAAAAATTATTTCAAGTCAAATACAGATTTGATAAAATTTTTAAAGAAGAAAAAAAAATTCCAAGAAGCTTATATCTTGTTTGAAGTCTCATCAAAAAAATATATTGCTTGAAGTTAGAGAGGATGTTAAAATATAATTATTCGTTATAAAATATATTAAGAGAGAACTAATGGTAACTTTTATAGTAAGAAGCAAACTTTTTTGAAGTTGAGTCAAGAAAAAGATGTTTAAAGTTAGTTTATTGAAAGAATAAAAGATCACAGAGGATAGATAAGAAGATATGAGATGATATTACAGTGCTTGTCAACTAACAAGCTACTGAAACATCTTAGCAACCTAGAGTTTTTGTTAACATAATATAAAGCATCCCATGCCTCAAACAAATGGAAAGCAACAATTCTTATTGCACAAATAGGCTTTTTTCTTGCCAGAAAAGATTCTTATTTATGTTTTTTTTCAAATATCTTGGCAGATAGCCATGATTAACTGATCCTAAGCTTTCCTCTTCCTCATAAGTATCTTCTTTTTTTCTCCAAGTTGTTGAAAATATACTCTCACAAAGGCAGTGAATGAAAAGATGATTCACTGGTTCTATATTAGACTCACACAAGGGACATAGATTTCATCTTCTTTGGTGTTACAACTTTGAATCCATGGAGCCTTGTGATAAAGATATTGCATTCTACCATTGTGGATGACTTGTACAAGGTGGGAACAAAATAGAACTTGTCCTAGATTAGTACGTAAAGAGGTCTATTTGCCACTCTTAATGGTTTGATGGAAATAAGCACAGTAATGATATTGACATCCTGGCAGAAATAGAAGACTTTAAGGGATAATGATAGTGGAGCAGCAGGGACCATAGACTGAGTTGGTAAAAATTCACTTATGAAATGAAGGAAATGCTAATGGTGAATTTAAAATGATAAAGGAGTGACAACATGGAGGAATTGCTAATAGTTAATGGTATTAGGATGGAGGTCATTGTCCCATTTACTTGTCTTTTTCTTTTCTCTTTTTTCTCCCATTTAATTCTAAGATGATCTTCATTATTATTATTTATTAATTTATTCCTTTTTTCAAAAGCAACAATAGTCCCTTCTTGTCCTTTCTCCTCCACTGGGTTCTTCGAATCACCTTGTATCCTGAATTCTCACACAGCTTGGTCGGGTCAGAACTAACTTCGATGGGTCTTTTAAGGCTAAAAAATTATTGGGGCTGGTTCTGTTATTCAGAATAGCTCTGGTATTCCCATTATAGCAGGTGCTTGGAAAGGAAGTCTATACTAGTTGTTACTGCTTGCAACTTGATTCAAAATGAAAATAGTGCGATTGGAATATGGATTGTGGGTGATTCTTAGACATGGATCTTGTTGAGTGTGGCTTGAATTTGGTACGACCAATGGTATGAATTTGATCTATTTTGAACTTCAATTGGCCTATTTAGATATTTTGATCTTTTTTCTTATTTTTAGAGTTTGGTAGCTCTAGATAAATCATAATCATATCTTTGTTATTAAGAGGGTCTTTTTTTTTTGAGCCATCATATATTTTTTGTACTCCATCTTTTTGATATAGTAAAAACTCTCTCTATCTTCATCCGTGGATGCAGGCCAAAGATTAAACCACATTAATCGTTGTATCCTATTTTTTTAGCGTATAATTATTTGTTGTTATTTTGAATTTTATACTAATTAATAGATAATCTTGCAACAAATTGGTATCAGAGCCTAGGATTTAAATTTGTTTAGGATGGTTCGTCAGATCTATTTTAGATTTTGATCATCTATTGATTCTACTTTTTGTTCTTCATAATTTTTTATGATGACTATGAAATTCAAGATCAAAAGGTTCAATAGGAAGAATGATTTAGTCTTTGACGTATGAAGTGTGAGCCCTATTGGTTCAGTAGGGATTATTGAAGATGCTAAAGGATAGAGATGCTTTATCAGCGATATTATCAAAGAAGGATAAGGATGATCTTCTAGAGTATACACACAGTGCAATTCAATTATCTTTGGTAGATGAGGTTCTAGGAGAGGTTGCGGATAAATCATCTATTGCAGCATTATGGCTCAGGTTAGAGAGCATATATATAATAAGTCTCTAATAAATTGGTTTTTTTGAAGCAGCAGCTCTGTACTCTTCGAATGAAGGAAGATATGCATATTAAAAACTATCTTGATGAATTCAAAAAAATTATTCTAGATTTGAAAATATTAATATGAAAAGTGATGATAAGGATCAAGTCCTTATTTGTTGTGTTTATTACCTCTTTTATTTGAATATTTTGTTGATATTATGCTATATGATTGGGGCACTTTTGTATGGAAGATATAAGGGCTTCATTGAACTTAAGAAAGTTAAAGAAAAGGATGTCTAAAACTTAGGATGAAAATCAAATGGATGGTCTAGTTGTTAGAGGTAGATCAAAAGAAAAGGTTCAAGTTCAAGAAGTAATAAAGGCAAATCAAAATCCAAAGTGTCGAAAGGCAAATGCAATTATTGTAAAAAGAAGGGTACTAGAAATCTAATTATCTCAAACTGAAAGAAAAAAGAAAAAGTTTGATAATGTCTCTAATGTTATTGATTCGGTTAGTGTAGTAGAAGATAGTTCTTATGGCGATGATGTCCTCTCAATATATGTCAATTTATTTGGACATACTTAGATTCTTGATTTGGCATGTTCTTATCATATATATCTTTTTTAGGATTGATTTTCTACTTATTATCCTGTTAGTTGTGGTGTTGTACTCATGAGGAATAATACATTCTATAGGCTTATTGATATAAGAACCATTCGAATAAAGATGCATGATGATATTGTTAGAAGCTTGTCTAATGTGTGGTATGTAGCAGATTTATGGAAGAACTTGATTTTTTTAAGTACTCTTGATTTACATGATTTTAAATATTCTAGTGAAGATAGAGTTTTAAAGGTTTCAAAGGATGCTCTTATTAAAATAGATTGTTTCATAGAAGCTTGACTTTTATAAGCATTATGTCTATAAGAAGTAGTCTAGAGTCAAGTTCAGCATAATCATCTATAGGATAAAGGGTATATTGGATTATATCTATTTTGATCTTTAGGATCCTATACCTATTTAGTCTAAAGATCGTTCTCAATATTTATTAATTTTTATTGATGATTTTTTGAGGAGAGTTTGGATATACTTTCTGAAGTACAAAAATAAAATTTTTTTCAATTTTAAGAAGTGATAAGTACTTATCCAGAAATAGTCCAGTAAGAAGATCAAAAGATTGAGAATTGATAATGGCATGAAGTTTTGTGAGAATCAGTTTAATGAGTTCTGTGAGGTAAAGATATTATAAAATACTGCACAGTTAGAAAGATACCACAATAGAATGGTATTGCAGAATGTATAAACAAGACTCTTTTGGAGAGAGCATAGGATATGCTTTCTCAATTAGATTCATCTCAGAATTTTTAGGCTAAAACTGTTAATATGGCCTGCTACTTGATGAATAGGTCTCCATTCATTATTAGTGAGTTAAAGATTGCTATTGAGATATTGTCTGATACATCTATTGATTATCTTTTAGAGGTATTTGGTTGTTCTACTTGTGCACATGTCAATAACAAGAAATTTGGAAAAAGGCACAGAAATATTTTTTTGATTATAAGTTTAAGATAAAAAGCTATAGATTATGGTGTATTAAGTCTAATTCTCAAAAAATTATGGTCAGTAAAGATGTTGTCTTTGATAAAAAGGCTATGCTTCATTTTAGAAATGAGTTAGTTGCTATAAACAAAATTATGATGTTGATAAATAGATAAAGCTTGAAGTTAGATCTTCAGTTCATCCATCACAGGATGATATTTTAATTCAACCAGTTCAGGATGATGAGCCTAAGATTATTTATGAGAGAGATGTTTTATAGGAGCAGCAGTACACTATAATAGATTAAGGAGGTAGATTAGACCTCCTAAGATATATAGATATGCTAATTTGGTCTCTTTTACATTGTCTATGGCAGGGTTTATTAAGATTCGGATTCTTATCAATTATCATGAGACCATCACTAGTAGTGAGTCTATATTGAGGTCTATTGTTATGAGTGAGAAGATTGAGTCTCTTCACAAGAATAAAAATGTAGCTAATGAAACCACCACAAGACCAAAAGATTGTTGGGTATAAATAGATTTCCAGAAGAAAGAAGGAATTTCAGAGGTTGAAATAGTAAGATTCAAAACATGTTTGGTTGCAAAGGGCTACAGTCAGAGAGAAGGTATGGACTTTAATGAAATTTTTCTCTTGTTGTGAAATATAACTCTATTCATGCATTACTTGCCATTATTACATTATTTGATTTAGAGCTTGAGTAGCTTGATGCCAAGATAGCTTTTATACATAGTGAGCTTGAGGAACAAATTTACATGTAGCAGTCAAAAAAAATTATTGTTCAACATAAGGAGGATCATGTTTGCTTATTGGAAAAATCATTACATAATTTAAAGCAATCTCCAAGACAGTGGTATAAGTGGTTTAATGTATTTATCTTTGGACATGATTCCTCTTGGAGTGACTACGATAATTGTGTTTATCACAGGAGGCTTCCAAGAGGTTCTTTTGTTTATTTGCTGCTCTATGTTGATGATATACTCATTATAGTAAAGAATATATCTAAAATTAAGAAGTTAAGGCTTAGCTTCATAGTGAATTTGGGATGAAGGACTTGGATGCAACAAAGAAGATTTTGGATTTGGAGATTCATAGAGATCGATACGCTGATAGATTATTCATTACAAAAATTATATTATGAAGGTACTTGAGCATTTTGGTATGCAGGATTGTAAGTCAGTACGTACTCTACTTACAGTATACTTCAAATTTTCAATCGTTTTATCTTCACAATCACATAAGAAAAATACATGTCACACATTTCATATGCTAGTGTAGTTGAGAGTATCATATATGCCATGGTTTATAGATATCCAAATATCTCACAAGTCATTAGTGTCGTTAGTAGGTATATGAAGCATCTAGAAAATATCTATTAGTAGGATGTAAAATAGATCTTTGTTAGCCCTAGAACTAATTTTAATATGTTAAAAGGTATTTGAGTACAAATTATGTTTACTAATTTGTGCTTGAGAGTGTGTGTAGGTTGCCTCAATGTGCTTATTCATTCTTACTAAAAAGGCTATATCCTTAAGACAACTCAAAGGCCATATCCTCAAGAAAATCCAAAGGCTATATTCTCAAAAAAATTCAAATTCAAAGACTTAAGACCCTCAAGATTAGAAGCAAACAAGTTTAAGATTTGAAGGGATAAATTTACTCTAAATCCACCTCTCAACAAGCACAAATTATGTTTAAGAAGGCAAGTCTAGCCTAGAAATAAATTGGCTTAAGAAAAACTCTCTAAAAATCTCTATGACATGCTTGGCGTGCATATGAGCTGACCCGATTTGAAGCTGAGCCGATCCAGTATCAAAAGATAGAAAAGATAGAAACCTTAAAAATATAAAAGAATTTTCTGAGCCAACTCTATGATCAACTTAATCGATCCAGTCTGGAGCTTAGCCAACTCAGTGAAGAAGAGATCTGACTCGGTCTCAGGGGAAGATAAATATAAAAAATCTTATAAAATAATAAATCTTCTGAGCTAACCCAAAAATCAGTGATCCGATCCAGCTTTCTAGTGACTCGATCAAGACAGGATCTGAACCAATCTAGTCTCAAGCGAGCAGAGTAAGACAGACATGGGATTTTTGACATCTACTACAGAGCTAATTCAAAGTTTCTTAGCCAACTCAGTGTTAGAGGTGAATCGACTCAATGTTTAATGAGCCAACTCAGAGAATCCTGATAAAATAATGGCTAGTTCTCAAAATTTAAACATCGTTAAATGAATCTAAATGGTTATTTTTTATTCCAATGGCTAGAGCATTAAATGAAGATATTTTTGAGCCAATAAATATGAAAAATTCATAGAAAAATTAATTTTGAGAAAAGATGCTTATTGAGT
>KE504685.1:325894-345625 GCA_000441515.1 Elaeis oleifera | reverse complement strand
CCCATCCCAAAAGCATATTTCGATTTTCGTAGCCCTCAGATTATAATATTATTAATATTATTTTTTATATCTTCCATTTTATTCTTTTTATCAATCTTTCTTTCTCTGTTTTTTTTACCTCCCATTTCGCTCGCCTCTCTCTTTTGAGTCTTCTTCCATTTTCGTTCTCTGTTCCTTGCGAAGACTGCCGGCGAACTCGGTGGCGGTTTTCCGACACCGCTGTTGAAAATACCAGTTTTCCGACCGTCGAGTGGAAACCGGAACCGGTCGGAGAAAATTGCTGAGGAAATTAATTTTAATAAAAAATTATTTTTGGTTCCGAGATGGCTACTTTGTCCTTGAGCTCTCTTCTCCTCTCCAATGGCAAGAGCTCGAGGAAACCCTAGGTTGCCGAATCGGACGGTCGAGAGCTTTCCATCCGGCCCCTGAGCCCCTGATCAAGCGCCGAGATTTCTAGGGTTTCGTGGGGTTTATCTATGCATGGAAGGGAGGGAAGGAGGAACGCCTGCTGGGTGGCGGTTACGGCGGCGGTGGAGACCGCTGGGAGCTTCCCGCCGTCGGCGGCGCCGACGATGGTGAGAGCGGAGGAGTCTAGCCAGGGCGGCGCGACGACCGCCGCTGTTCCTCCAGCGGCGGCGGCGGCGGTTGTCCCGGGGCCACCTCCGGCGGCGGTACCGGTGGGCCGGCGTCCGTGAGCCTGGCGATGCCGGCGATGAAGAAGAAGCGGGGAGGCCGAGGAAGTACGGGCCGGACGGGAGCTTGTTGCTGCCGCTGAACCCGATGCCGATCTCGGCCTCGGTGCCGGCGGGGGAGTACCCGACCGTGGCGGCGGTGGGGCGGCGATGAAGCGGGGTAGAGGGCGGCCAGGGGTTTTGGAGCAAGCAACAGTATGGGTTTGAGTTAGAGTCTTCAGGTAACAAATTATTACATCTTACCACTTACCTCTTCTTTCTTCATGGTATTTGAGTTCGATTTCGGACAATTTGGTGCTGCGGTCGGGAAGATGATCTGATACTTAGATATTCTTCTGCACTTTTTTGAATTTGTGTCCGATCTTGTGAATTTTATTGTAAAATTACGGTGTGCTATTTGAGATCCTTGTTTAGATTTGATAAAGATTTTTTTTCTTGTCAAATGAGTCCCTTTCTGCTGCAATTCATGTTAGTTTGGTTTCCTGGAACTTTGTTAACCGACGTGACAATATGTAGTTCCCTGTATTGGTCTTATGTGGTGTATATCTCTTTCTTGTCCCTGTCTCCCTTTCTGCTTTCAGTTGAATTTGATCTGTAACTCTCGACCACTGAGTTCAGAGGTAAGTTGCTGGAATTAGTGTGTGGGACCGCTGGATAAGATCTCTTGCATCAGATCTTCTAAGACATGGGGGTCCTTTCTTCTGGGGAAAGGCAAGTTTGTTGGTGGTTTGGGAACTGGGAATCTGAATCTTGTTGACTCTGGTTATAGGTGAAATTTGTTAGTTTCCTGACACTGATGTGGGTTGAATTGTTGTTAAAATGATGAAAGTGAGGTGGGTTAAAATTTAGTTGCCTTCCTTCGTAGGTTGTTGGAACCTGATTCAGATCTAGGAATTGCTTGTGCTGTCCATATTTGATTTTATTGGAGGACTGTGGATGAGGTCTTACCGATGCTCTGTTAATGATGGGTCCTCGTATTAGATGAAGAGACTGTCAGGCAGTATTTCCTCTCCTTTTGGAAGTCTAAGTCTGATGAGGTCAAGCAATCAATTTTTGAATACTGCTTCAGCTGGATAATGTTTTCTTTCCTCCTCAATATTGAAATCACACGTGTAAAATTTGTGTGGCTAGTTCATCTTAAACTATTGTGGCTTTTACATGATCTTTGTCCTTACACATTTTTGTTCTCAACCACACATAGGTTGGATCCGGGTGGTTCACTCACAATTAATATTTGTTATGCAGGTGAAATGGTTGCATGCTCTGCTGGTGCAAATTTCACACCTCATGTCATCACTGTTGCAGCTGGCGAGGTATTGCTGGCATAACATTACTGAATTTTAACATGTATCACCGAATGTTAAAAATCAGCAAAATACCCAGTGTCTTCTTATACATTGTAGCATCTACCATACTTGCCATTGCACCGTCGACCATGCATCTTCTCTATGTCATATTGTTTATCCCAGGGTTACCATATGGAATGTCTTTTATCCAATCATTTGATATTTTAACAGCAATGACATGCACAAAAATAATATACAGATAAAACATGCCTTGAGAACTTTAAATTCTAAGCTAGTTGATTGTTTTCTTAATTCACTTTATATGTCATCATGGCTTTCACTTGAAACATGCAAATGTCCATTGCTGATTCTTGTTTACCTGCATTGTGTTATTATCTCACCTAAGTTATGGTTTCATCTACAGTTTCATGCATAGTCTGGTTTAGCTCATAATCTAGTCGTGGCTTAATTAAGCCTAGTAATCTTGAATAACTGAAGATGTGTTCAAACAAAGTTAATATTGGAACCCTGCCCAACACTATTTTGGTGTTTGTCATAGCTATCATGTTCTTCTGGTTCTTATTAAATCCTTAAATTAAATAATCGCTATGGTGTATAACTGTGCCTTATGATAGTTAATATTGTTTGTCATCAGCCTGGTTGTAGATTAGCCATGGCACTGTAGACTTTTCATTTTGTTCTTTATGATTTTTTTTTTAATATAATATGAGACTGTCACTTTTAGAAGTTTTTTATAGGATTTTTCTAGGCAATGAATACTTTTGTTCTGCCATATTTATTTTTTTTCAGTATAAAGTTTAGGAAAACCCAATTTAGAAGTTTGTACATATTTTCATCTAATTTTAAAGAAGATATCGTATGATTGGCAATGACCTTTCCAATCATGCATTGTAGTGGATTGGTGGAGCTTCCTATGTAAATGGTACCAGGCTTGTTAGGTGTTAAAAGATTAAAGATATTTTTTTAATAAATGCACCCAGTCCTTTTTCTTGGCGGGATGTTGATGTTTCATTTTACCTCTAGGGCTAGATATTTTGGCAACAATGTTTAAAAAGCAAGTCATATTTGCCACTTGGCCTTGTGTGGTTATCATATTGGAGTTTGGGTTTGGGGCATGTGGAAATTTTTATTTGAAAGCCTACTAACTAATTTATGTAATATGTTAAAATTAGATTATTACAAGATACTTAAGAATATTGATAAATCCTCATGAAATAATTAAAAACTAGAGACAACCCTCACCGAGTAACTTTGAAGATTTCTTTTTTCACATGTAATGTCAATACATTTGGTGAATTTATTTCCATCTCTTGCAACATAATGAGCTTTATTATTCTTTCATATCTTCGTCACTTTTCAATTTTCTTATTATTCTACAATTCCTCAAGTACTCTTAAGGATAATGGAATCATTGGTTTCTTATTTGTTGGTTGATTGAGCTAGTCTGTGGGAACAATCAAAATTCTTTCTTGTTTTGCTCTAACAAAAATTGTTTAATCTTAATTTGGTGAATTGCAACTATGAATTTCAACCAAAAATTTTAATTCACCTGCTACTTTCTGGTGATTGTTAGCCTAGTAGGAAATTTTGGACGTGAACATGTGATCAAAACATGTGCATATACATAATACATAAAGAAAGTTGGCATGGATCCTAGCACCTCATGGTTTCCTTAATGTTGCTCTTGATCTCCGCGCCTGAGGTCGGATGGCTGAGGTGAGGATGGCCGAGGTGATGCTGTCGCTAGAGCTCCGTCCGAATACTTACAAAAAGTCCTCACCAGAGTGTTCTCCGGTGGAGACTCTCCGACGCTCAAGTCAGGGGATGGAGAACAATGAGAAGGGGAGAGTGAGAATGGAGAACTTACTTTGAGAGTCTCTATGTCCCTTTATTATAGGGGAGGAATCGGAATCATATACGTCTCGAAGTCTTGATTGCTTTTCATACGCGTGATCTAGCCAATGCCCATCTTTCGTAGTTCGGCCTTGGCAGTGCTGAGGATGCATCTAGCCAAGGCCGAGGTGAAGATCCAAGACACTTAACAAGGAGAAATTTTCCAAAGAGATTTCCTTTGTTCCTCAGCATCCCAATCTTAGTTTTTTTCCCCCAATTTTCCCTCCTTTTCAACCAAACCATGTTCTATAGCTTTTGCTTTAGTCCTCATTAGTCTGTCAAAGGAACATGTAAACATAGTATTGTTGCTTTTGCCAATCTTATTTCCGTGATTAAGCACCATGTGGAAATTTGTATTTATTATTTTTCTCTTAATTTAATAAACTTCGGTACTGATGATTTAAATAAGCAAGTGGTATTTGCATGTGTTGATGCCGAGCCTTGACATATTGTACATGTTAGCTCCATGCAATTTTAATCAGTGTTTGGTTGGCTGGTTCAAAGAACATTACTTACAGGACTGTACATTAGTGTGATTGCTGTATTGCCACTTTGTGGCCTATTGCTGATCAAGGTTCCTTAGGCTTGAAGTGCAATTCTTACCTATTTGAAAAGCTTTCGACCAGCTATGCTCTCATGCCAAGTTATCAGGAGTCATATGTTATGGAGACGATGATTACACTAATTGTGTCCACAATTATCTTATCTTCTCATGATGATTATTTCTTTTGTTCACTTCTTTATTGTTCTGGGAGATGATGCTGCAATTACATTTGTATATTGCTTGGAGAGAAAATAATGGATAGTATGTTGTCAAATGAATATTGTCACTACAAAATCTTTTGATGGGTTTATCAAGGTTTCAAGTCCCGTAGGATGGGACTATCCTGATTTTCTAATTGAACGAGACGTGCAGCCGTCCCGCCCCGTCCTGACACTTGGGATAGGGGACATCCCAAGATGGCCCGATCAAGATGCTGGGATGCTAGCGGGACGGCCTTATCCTGACGTATAGGATGGTACCCTATCCCGATGTCTTGTGGGATGTCCCGCCGGGGTCTGAATTCTTGGTTTTACAAACTTTTGAGTTTTTTGAACAGTGGATAGATTCTTTTTTTTTTGTGCATAAAAAATCGAAACTTTCTAAGGTCATTTTTAGATATTTTGTTTACAATATTGAGAGACAAACATTGATTCTTTGGTTAATCAAAGTGTGATTTTTCATAAAGTGTGACATAATAAAGTCCTTTTAGCGGTGTATTCTTTTGACAAAGGTTAGTAGAAGAAGTGGTTGCAAATCTTGTTATATAATTTAAATATTTAGTCTTCACTATACGTAAACCCTTTATTGCTGTGAATTGTTGTTAATTTATCTTTACAATTGTTTCTAGGATGTTACTATGAAGATCATATCATTTTCTCAACAAGGACCTCGAGCTATTTGTATTCTATCTGCTAATGGCATCATATCAAACGTTACACTTCGTCAACCTGATTCTTCTGGTGGTACACTGACTTATGAGGTTTGAAAACTGATCTGTCCCCTATGAAATTTATGTTGATGATTTGAATTCTGACAAATAGTGGAAGGAACTGTCTAAATTTAGCATTCATTAATTCATCCTGACTTTTGCCTCAACCAACAGTTTTGGTTCACTTTGGGCAAATCAGGTTAGGTTTGATGACTATTTTATATGCTTTCTTATAAATAATTGATCTTTGAAAGAGCAAATGTTGGAGATAAAATATGTTCTACATTAGGACATGCAACTAATATATAAAAAATTAGACTCCCAAAGTGAATATATGATCATATTTGGGTTTATTTATAGAGACTCTGCATGGTCACTAACTCAACTCTTAGAAATGTGGTAGCAGAACTCCATAATAGAGATGAAGCAAACCTATATAAAATGGAAAATACGAGCCTGAAAGTCATATGAGAACATATGATTGAATGACAACAGCATGTTGAAGACTAGATTGAAGTAAACATGAAATTGATGATGTGGGAGAGACTAGATAGTGAGATCCACATACAAAAATCAGATATCTGACTGGTGTGAATTTAAGTGAATAGATGATCAATGGAGGAAAGAAACAATATTAGTAGTTGAATTAAGTTAGGACAAACAAGACATATGTTGGTGCCAAGTAGACACATGAAAGCCTTTTTTTTTACAAAAAAAAAACTTCAAATGTAAATAATTATAAGCTGTAGGATAGAGGAATTTTAGTAGGTGAATATGTACATGTTTTCTAATTAATGGTGCATATTGGACTTTATATTTGTTGATGCACGAATACTTTGAATATTGTGCCTTACCTGCATTATCTTTTCTGACCCCTCCATGGTTCCCTCCATTATTTCAAGCTGCCTTCATCTTTTCACCTCCTTGCATCCACTAACCTTTTATTTCTTTATATATTTATAGACCCATGCTGACAAAGTTTAATATTTACATCTCCAATGAAACAAATTTCCCCGTATATGTAAATATTCTCATGCTCCCAACGAATGTCCTACTTAAGAAATTGAGATTTCAGTGACTTGACTTGACTCAAACATGTTACACAATTAAGTAGAATGGTTTAGTGTGAGGACATAGCAAATAACTTATGATGACATCTTTATAACCAAGTTTATCTAATGAACACTAACATTTATTAACATAATTATAGTAATTATAAGTAATTTGATTTAGGGTTTCTTTGCTCATTTTTCGGATTTGGTGCTAATTTTGAGTATTAAATGAAAAATGTGGTACATTGCTTTTTTTGACACACGTATACATCATTAAAAAATTATGATATTACTAAAATTCAAGAAATTATGACACCTTATGCTGTCAAGCCTAGGGTTTACCATTCGCATCGTGGAGCAGTTGATCACTCAAAGGATGCATGGAAGGGATCTACCAAAATTATGGAATTATATTCTAAGTAGAACACTTTTGAAGACATCGTATATCAGCCACATATAGGGTGATTATTTTGGGCATGACATACCCCTCTGTATTGTGCTAACTAGTCACTGGTATGGAATATATTACACATTGATCTGAAAGAGAAGGAAGATTTTCTTCAACTTGCTCAACTCAAATCACTTAGAGAAAACTAGAAAAGATGAAAAATTGTGAAAGTAGGCTTAAGTCTTATTTCCTTTCATTGATTCTCCACCTCATAAACTGAAGTACATAATCCCTATTGATAATAGTGAGGTCCTTTTTTGCATAATTTGGATTATATTCTTCTTCTTATCTTCTAGAAGAACGTCCACCATTGAACAATGTGGGTCTAATTTCTCTTTCTAGTTCGAATGGAATAAGTCTCTAAAAAAACATGATTAATAAAAAATCTTAAAAATACTAAAATTTTGCGGGAGATGTCTCGATTTCAACATCAACCTAGTCTTCTATCACTTCGTCTAATTCTTCATGGATTAAAAGGTAACCCCAGTCAAAGTCATTTCTGAAAAGTTTCGGTTTAACTAGCTTGTTTGAGGCTCAAACGATGAAATGTTGATCCGATTTGGCCCCTTAGGTGATGGATCCAAATTTGTAAATCTTGAAATATACCCAATTTCAAAGAAAAATATATCAATCGGGCATCGTATGACTAAGTTATGATCTTCTGAGATTTGGTGCATGAGTTGTCTTCCTAATATGGTGCATCGAGTTTTCGTAGCGGCAAAAATGATCCACATTAAGTCTAATGATCCTCGTGAATACTTGTAGAGGCCAAAGTGATTCATATTGAGTCCAGTGATCCTCTTAAATATCTGTAGTGGTAGTGGTTCACATCGAGTTTGGTGATCTTTCTAAATATTTGTAGTAACCAAAGTGATTCGCATCAAGTCTAGTGATCCTTCTGAATATCCGTAGTGGCAGTGGTTTACATCGAGTTTGGTGATGCTCTTAAATATCCGTAATAGTTAAAGTGGTCCACATCAAGTCTAGTGATTTTTTGAATATCCATAGTGGCAATGGTCCACGCCGAGTCTGGTGATCCTCCTGAATACTTGTAGTGGTCAAAATAATCCACATCAAGTCTTACTCATAATGGCTAAAGTGGTCCACATCAAGTTTGATGATCCTCCTATATCACGCACACATATAACATGCATACATGTACTTTTTCTGCTTTGAAATTGTACCAAACACAAAGGACTTAAGACTCGCTAATCCCATCATTCACTAGCCAACACCTGAGCTGTGTCATTTCAGAGGTTGCAGGCTCAAACATGTCTCCTATGTGATTAATGGCTTGCTTTGCCTAAGGTGTTAAGGCAGCCATAGGCTGGTAGACATTTTGGGTGGGTGGTAAGCAATGAAGTTACTCTTTGAAGGAGGATTATTCATGGTAATGTGTATCCACCACTGGCTGTATCCAGATGCCTTTTCTAGTACGTGAAACCATTTGGAAATCTCTACTATACAATAACAAAAACTTTTGAGGTTCTTTGGATGTCCACCTGTTGCCCAGTAAGTCATATTCAAAGAATTGAAATTCATCTAAATATTGTTGTAGATGCATTCATTATCAGTCTAGATATAATAACAAAAACTTTTGAGGAGGTTCTTTGGATGTCCACCTGTTGCCCGGTAAGTCATATTCTAAGGATTGAAATTCATCTAAATATTGTTGTAGATGCATTCATTATCAGTCTAGTCAATTACAAAAGGAGAAAATAAGAGGCTTCCAACAATATAGAGTAGGAGCGCACATATCTATTAACATGACGAACTACTAATGGTTTCACCAGTTGCTGGATTCAGAACAATCCATCAATTCAGTCATATGCTTTATATATGCCAAGTGTTAGGAAGCTATAAAATAGGAAATTTCTCCCACCAACAGAAGTTTTCATTGACTATTAAGAACTTGCATTGCACATGTGACTTTGTAACACAACTTCAATATTTGATATGATGTATCTTCACTGCATATGTGGCTTTATTATGCAATTTTCATGTTATTTAATGTCATGTATCACTACCTGGAACATTTATCTTTACTTTTCTTCCTTAATTTTGAATTGCATTATCTTGTTCTCTTTTTGTGTTACAAAGTCAATTAGTAGTGATGCATATGTGACATGTCAAACCATATGTTACCTAGAATTGCATTTAATAAACATTAAAATAGAAATGATGATGTTTTCACTCTACATGAATTTGAGATGCCAAGGATTTTGTTCCTGGTTCAGTTGATCTAGGTCGGATCTGAATTGGATTTGCGCTGCATGATTAAGAATTTGATCTGATACATCTACGCAACAAGTTGAGTTAAAATAGAAATTCAATGCCAAGTTTAAATTGGTGTTGAGTTCTACCTCTATGCTATTTTAATTTGCGAGGCCAAATCTGGTGGGGCTAATTCTAATAGATCGATCACTGACCTTGTTGGAACCCAGAGTCTGGACTTCAGATACAGTTGGTTCAGGTTGCATCTGAGTCTACCTAACCCATTTGCACCCTTAGATATTAGAGGATGCATGCCCTCCATATCATCAAGTGGGTTCCTAGAAACTTAATTCAAAAAAAGTTGATCCTAATTAAGTGATCTTAGTTTGCTACTAACATTTACAGTAGGGTTATAACATTAGCAGGACTAAGTACTGTCTAGTTGCCTAGTAATTCACTATTCTTCTTTATCTATTCTACTATTAAAAGCAAACTCTTGGGTAGTACGGGAGGCTCCACATGGGAGGTTGTATGTCTCCACCCTACATGCATTGCATATGGCATATTCTAGTATATAGACATGCAAACACAGTTTAGTTTCGGATTTTATATTTTACATGTTTTCCATTATTGTGAGGATTCTCAAGTCTGACAGCCCACTATATATTTTGCAATTGTAACTTTTGGGCTCAAAATGTGCTCTCTCTCTATCTCTCTCTCTCTCTCTCTCTCTCACACACACACACACACACACACACACACTATTGCATACATGCACGAACTTGCAATTCCATTTTTCTCTACTACATTAAAGCTTTTGTAAATGCCAGCACTGTTGTTTATGATTACAAGTTAGAAATCTTCTTTTGCCTTTTATATTTCTCCTAGACTTTCTGTTTTATGTTACTTTATCAAAGAAACGGATGCATATTATTAGGCTTGTAATTTATAGCTCAAGGATGATTACCATATCAAACCTTTATCCTTCCCCTTCATCTAGACTATTAGGAAACCTTGGAGCATCTGCTTCGGGTTAAAATAGTTTAAATTGCAGAATGAGATATGTCTCCTTTCCTGCTGCTTGGTCTTTCAGGAATGATGATGAGTCCATCCATTGCTTTAATTCAGAAATTGACACCAATTCATTAAGGATTGTTAGATTTTCTGCTTATTGTAAGTTTTTTTTTAATTAAAAAAAAAAAAAACTTTGATTGGCCATACTTTAATGGTCCAGAAAGCTGACCCCTATTAGAAAAAAGGCTTGGATCTCATTATTAAGGTAAACAGTTTGGATTTCAAGGCAGAATGGTTTCTTAGAACACAACCTTAATTCCCTGGTCAATCTGCTTTCAGCAAATGCAAAGGGTCTAATTTGTTGATGCATAACACTTTTCTAGTGTATCCTTTAATCCCAAATCTGGACTTCAGTGCCTATTATATAGATTCCAACATTCTCCATTCTCCATTCCTCCCCTGTTCTGTGCATGGATGGGTTTGCCCACATCACTGCTGCCACTTCCGCTGCTATTTAATTATCCACCTTATTCCACTTGCTGATTTTGTAGGGCCGCTTTGAGTTGCTCTCTTTATCAGGATCATTCATGCCAACTGAGAATGGAGGAACTAGGAGCCGATCTGGTGGGATGAGTGTTTCTCTGGCAAGCCCAGATGGTCGTGTTGTTGGGGAGGAGTTGCTGGTCTACTCGTGGCTGCTAGTCCTGTGCAGGTAAAACTGTTCAACACAAGATGCAAGATGCTTTAAATGCTTTTTGCCTGTTGAAGTCTTCACATATTGCTTTTGTTAAAAAGGTTTGTATTGTCTACTATCAATAAATCTCTTGATAGTTATTTGTTCCTTGAGCAATGAAATAAAGAGAGCCATAGGAATGAAAGTTATACAAAGTCATATGTAAACTAATGAGTCAAAAAATACAGTTATTCTTTAAACAGATAACAATGCAGATGTTGATGGGGTTTAGTAGAGCCAGTGGGCTGGGAGCTCTTTCGAAAAAGATGGGATGGTGGCATGTCTTCCTCCAATTCCAAATCCTTTTGAAGAGAGAAATCAGCATGGAAGCTAGTTCCCTCTGGTTTTGCATCATTACTATCTTTTCATTCCTGATTCCTATTCTTTATACTAATGCTAGAATAGTTGCAGAAGAAAAGGAGAAGGGAAGAGGATTTGTTATGCTTTTATGGAAGGAAAGAGAATGGTCAAAAGGAGAGAAAACAAGAGGAGCAGGCGATCGAGGCTTAGCATGTCCAGATAGAATAAGCATAGGCAAGATTTAAAAAAAAAGACACCTAGGAGGGAGGAACTTATAGGGAAAGAAGAGGGGATGATTCAACAATTATGATGGCTTGGCTTAGTTGTATGGTCACAATATACTGGATTCCTTTAGGTCCTAAATGGTTAGACTTATAATTTTGTTTAGTTTGGAGTTCTCATGCTGAGGGTAGGCCTTGGTGCAATGGTAAAATTGCTCCACTATGATCTGGGAGTAACGAGTTTGAAATACAGAAACAACCTCTTTGCATTTAGGGGCAAGGTTGCATATGTCTAACCCTCCCTAGAACCCTAGTGGCAGGAGCCTTGTGCACTTGGACATCGTTTGGAGTTTGGATGCTCTTTTGCCATTGTAAAAATATAAACAAATGTATGGAATGGGTAGTCTTGTTTTATGTTAGCCTTGTGGGTATGATATTTTGATTCGGAGAGATCTCCACTTAGTATCTTTGTATATTGTCAACTTCTATTTTCGCCTTATGTAGAGTCTTGGTTTCGACAGTCTCAGCGGTTTTGCTTGGTTTCGAAGTCTTGATAAAAAAACTACAAGAAATAGACTAATAAGAAAATAAACCAATTAAGGCAAGTTATTTTACACCATTTTATTATGTTTTAAGTTATTTAGAATCATAATTTATGTATTTTGAATAGTCTTGGACTGAAATTAAATAGTATTTAGGCTTAATATATCAAAACATATAAATGCACTAAATTATTGAGTAAAAATATTATACTTGCAAGTAGAGATGGCAATCGAGCGGGAGCAGGTCAAATATAAATAAAAAATCTATAGCCAAACCTGACCTTTCTGTTAAACAAGTAACCTGCATAACCCATTTAATAAATTTGAATAAGGTTAAATGGGTTGGATTGCAATTAGACCCAATTAGGTTAAACGGTTTAGGACTCTAAATCTAAAGCCAACATGTTAAATAAACAGGTCAGCTTGACAGTCTATGACCCAGTCCCATTTATGTCAAACCTGAACCTGCAGGTTGGTTGCAGGCCAGGTTGGCTTGCTGGGTCATAAGTAGCTGCCCTATATGCGCATGCATCTTTAGTTTACATATTGCAATGTTGTTTATAAGTTAATATTGCGTTTTGCTCACCAATAACAGCAAAGCTTAGACTTTTTTTTTTTAAAAAAAAGGATCATTAGAGCATGAAATAAATGTGTGGTTGAATTATATTGATGATTTTTAGAAAGCATAAATATATTTTCTTGTTAAATAAAATAAAAACAGATGGCAGCATTTTTGGCTTGTTTCAGCTGAAATAAACCTAAACCTGCCAAAACGGCTGAAACTGAAAACTTTGGTCAGTTTGGGCTTAATCTCGATTGAAATTTATCAGTTTTGGCTGAAACAGATTGGTGTTAGTCAAAACCAATTTGTTTTGGCAACATGAATCAATTTTGGCCGAAAGTTTAACCTTAGATCCTATATTTAAATAGTAGAGTTCATTTTCTGTCAGATGTTTCAAAACTAGAAGGAGAAGTAGGCTACAAGGACAACATTGACGAGAATAGTTTGTGATATTTTGAAAAGGATTATATTTGATAAACTAATTTGTTTTGGAAATAAGAGGTCATACCCAAAAGGACCACATTTTGAATTCTGTTTGTGTGGTTAGTTCTTATTCATAGAAAGTGGGGCGGATATGATTGTTATCAATTTGCAAGTAGTAGAAAGAAGATTACGGTGCCGAAATTGAGTGGAACAAATTGAGGAGATGCAGAAAGAAAATTATTGCCTTCCCCACTAAAAATAATGAAAAGTGTGAACTAGTCATGTAACATGCAATGCTTCCCGTTTAAAGGATGATGTGGCCATCATATGTGCTAAGCTATTTCTTGGTTTTTCTCATATTTTTGGTGAATTTTGGAGAGCTGATGGCCTTCTTTATCCTATTCATTGGTACATGCATGTGCATACATATATAAATGCATAGACAGACACGCACATATATTATAGCTCCATGTTCCAATAGTAGAGAATATCTTTTACAGGGTTCCTTTTTTTCCACTCCGCTCCAAAACCTTCTGCAGTTGCTTTTACAGCACTTTTTCCAAACCTTTATCCATTTATAAAGACCTTTGTATCTTCTTGGCAACCAAATAATACTTCTCTTTTGTTCCAAGTTAGTCATCTAGGTTTATTTGCATGATGATATCTCAGTACTTGGTGTTCAGTTACACTTCAGTCTCATATGAGCTCAGTTTTTCTTCAGATTGGACTTCACGTACCTTAAGAATTTTAAGAACCTACATGATCAACTAGATGTTCTTTCTCCACTGTTTCTGTAAGGTTGTGGTGGGAAGCTTTTTGCCAAGCTATAAGCTGGAGCAGAAACCAAGAAGCCAAAATTAGAGACTTCCGCTGTGTCAACGCCCACAGCTGCAGTTCCGATTTCCAGCATAGAGATGGAGGCGGCGTATGGTACTGTGCAAGGGCAGCGGAGCTCAGCAACACCAAAATCAAAGCTCGCGACTTCCTCCTTTAAGGGAGAAAGCTGGTCTGCTTCTCTACAATCAGCATCTGAGACAAGGAGCTCCATGACAGATATTAACGTGTCTTTGCCTGGTGGTTGAAGTTATTCAGAAAGTATGTTGCGCACCTCCGAGGCATCTTACTGACCAGAAGTAGACACCCTTTTGTAACAGCTGCCTTCGCATGTGTTGCAATTGATAATTGGAGCTCACCTTCTCTAACTTGTGTTGTAGGCTTGTTTGCATGCATTTAGGTTTTCATCAAGGGATGAACTTTACTATATGGATTCTGTAGGATTCTCCAGAACTGCAACTCTGTTGACTCTTATCCTCTGTTGTTGTCTAGCTTGGTTGATATTTATATTTGTAACACCTGGTTTTCATTCACTGGTGTTTAAATACAGTCATTTGTAGTGTTGGTAAATTTCATAACGATGGATTCTTGATTCTACAAGTGTGATGAAATCTTGATGCCGTGATTTTGGTCCTCCTGAGATTAGCACATCTGGGCAAGAACTGTGGGTATTCCCTCTTATGTATCTGGTAATAAAGATATTTAGCCTTATCAAGAGGTTAATCATCTTTGGAAGATATATATATTAACAAAAAAAAAGAAGGGAAACAAGGAGGTATCAGAGTCTCTCAAAGTATATTGCTTGCTTCTTCAACTTCTAGTTGTCACTGTTAGCTATGGCTTCGTAAGCCAAGTCAAACAAAAGTGACAAATCAGAGCCAAAAGGTCAACATGAAAAATCTTTGTGGCGATCTTCTTTTATAGAAATTTTTGCTTACATACTCTTGTATTATCACACACATCTTACAAGAATAAATAAAACTAGTGACAGCTTAAATATAATTCCCTTTGCGTTAAGTCTGCATGTAATTTACATGGAATTTAACTAAAACAGATGGTTATATGAATTGGATGCTGAGAGATAATTTTGTTGGTGTGCTCAGATGTAGCGCAATATATTTTCATTTTACTATGCAATTATCTAAAAATTTAAATTACATACAATTTTGCAATTTTTTCGAAAATTAACTTAGACAATTGAAAACAAGGAAAACTTTGTTTTTTTTTTGTTGCAGTAAGTCTACAATGGCCTATAGTCCATTTAAATGTAACGTGGAACTGATAAGGGGTTTTGCTCGAATTGTCGAGGACTGACTTCTATCATTTTGTAAAAATGAATAAGACATTCCCTGCAAATACGAAAATACATCATACAGGCAATATATATATATATATATACATACATATTGAAGAAAAAAAAATCACATTCTATAACTATATTAATAAAGCTTACAGAGAAGAGTCCGTAACTTACAAAACTAGTACTCAACAAATATCCCGAGCATGCACCAAATCTTCATGCAGTGAGGAAATGTGCTCTTAAGTTTACAGCTTGGGGTTTCTTGGAGACAACTCAATAATCCATAGTAAGTTCTCTATTTTTCAGAATGCCTACCTCTGTATAAGTAGTTTCCATAGAACAAGGTGGCCTGAAATTTTGAAAAAGCGCACGCACATCCACAGAGAGAGGTCATGAAGGCAACTTTGGGATTCAAGCTTTCCTTCCTTCTGTTAATCCTTGCAGCAGCAGCTGTTCTCCTAATTGTTTGGCTGGGGCTTATGTGCAGTTCTGGTTACTTGCATGCAACAAGGAAGGAGACTAGCTCTTCTTATTTGGTATTCATGATGCTAAACATGGTAGCTTCTGCCATTTTCCTGAGCAATTCAAGGTCATCATCTGCTGGGAAATCAAACACATTTGCAGAACCGTTTTGCCTTCCAACTATAACATATCAAGAAGTAGAAGAAGGCACAAGCAAGGGAGCTGCTACTGTTGATGGTGATTTAATGGATAGACAAGCAGATTCAATGATGCATGAAGATTCTAATGGAGGTGCTGTTTATGATGAAGAAATTATAATTGTGATGGTGATGCTGATAATGATGAAGCTGATATTAATCTCATTGATCTACAGAGGAGATCGAAGAGTTTATTGCCATGATCATTCGAGGATGGATGGAAGAAAGATGAAAGACAAGCTGATGCATCCACTAGAATCAGCTGTCAACCTTACAATCATTTGCTTTTCAAACAGTTTTTTAAGTTTCGTTAGCAAATAAGATTCCTAGAGAATTCAAAATGCGTCATTTTGCGTTGGAATACATACTTCGAATCCTCAGTAGTTAAGTAAACAATTTCTTGGGGATAGATTGCAGGAAGTATAGCTCATACTTCAGCTTATAGATTAGTAACAATAATTAATTGATGCATAAGCTTTACTAACCTCAATTTGGTTTGCCAATTCCATGCATGCTCTGATTACAAGCTGACGCATTGATCATCTGCAAAATCACGACTTTTAATCGCCACGTTGTGGACTTTTTTCTCAAAAAAAAGGAAAGAAGAGGAAGAAGAAAGAAGAAAAGATCACCATATGAAAAACTGGAAACCTTCCGTCAACGCCATGGTTTCTAAAATTTTATTCCATCATGACAAAGAAATAGTAATATAACCTGTGCCATTACTTGAAATGGATGAAGACCTCCACTCAAATTAGCTAAACGGAAAGTACTCACTGAGATGTGCTCTTAGGTGCAACACTCAATTAGGGGCTATGATAAAACTGCGCTTCCACAGAAGTTGTGATAGAATCTAATACCAGGAGCTCTTTCCTTGGTATTAGAGTTGGACTCTCTCTCTCTCCCCCATTGTTTATTTGGAGGATATTTGCTTCAGATTTTTCGCACTGCTGCATTCTTCTCTACTGCTTAATGATGGATTAATTTGTATCATGGATGATGACTTCTATCCGTTTTAAACCATTAATCAACATATTTTATCCATCACTGGTACTCAGGAAAGCCTCACCAGCTTGCCACGCTAGTAATGAAACAATACCATCACAAGCCTTAAAAAACGTGAGCTGCACAAAGAAAAATCATTCCCAGAAGGAAATCTTGAAAAAGCTAAAGCCAACAGCTTGCATTGATGCCCAGTGTCAAGAAGAAATACACAGATTGCACAGAACTGCCCCTCGCAATTTTCTTGAGACAGCAGCAGCGACCACTTCCGGCCCATGTCTAGGATCAGTTGAACTGTTAGATTTTGAGATCTTCTAAGATCCTCCCACTTGGCAGTAGGGCACCAAAGAGAATGACAGATGTTGCCGTTAGAATCTTGGGTCGATAGACCTGCGAGGTGACGATGTGATTGATCACCGTCTGAGGTGAAGCTTGGCAGACTGACTGGGTTGGAAGCTTGGGGATATGTCCATCTGGACTCCTTGGCCATAGAGCTAGTCTTTAAAAAAAAGCTTTTACTGGTAGAGAATCCTCCAATATCCAAGTTAGTCGAATTCTATAGAACAATAAAAAAAAAAGTAATGGAGAATAATGTATCCAGAGATTTATCCGAGGATCTTCCAGTTCCTACTATCTATAGAGGAAGTCAGTGACCATTATCAAGATAGATGAGACTAGAATAACCATCCAACAACGGTCTTCATTGTGCCATAACTATATGATAACAAATATCCACACTTTGCCGCGGTTATAATTTGCTTTGATGGCTGAGCAGACGGAATTGTCGCCAATTCCGTGACTTTGACATGATCATGACTTATAGTTCATCATGATCCGAGGTGGAGAACTTTGGTCTTCCCCAGTATTACATTACTTCGGTTTATTACTAAGAGAGCGGCGTTTCTACAAGGACCAAACAAAAGCTTGGCAAAATCTTGCGTACAATCTGCACCACAACATCAGCCTTTATAGTATCACAGAGCCTAGAAGTATCAAACGTGCATCAACTCTATGGAAGTGTACTTAAAAGTCCAAAGCATCTTCAACCAAAGCTGCGGCTTTCAAGTTGGTAACGGTAGACTTCCTTTTCGGAAGACCGCTGGATTGCATGTGGATTACTCAAAAGTAAATATTCCCCAGCCTGTTCATGCCAACCGGAACCTGGACATATCTGTAGTAGAATTCTCCAACACCACAAACACAAGGGCACTTTTCAAAGATGTCCTAAATGGCAATGGAGAAACTAGACTTGTCCAGCTCGTGAATCTCCTCAGAGTGGAAAACCTAGGAACTGTTCCAGATTTGGTGGTTTAGAAGTGGAGTTCAATTATGTGTGAGTTGTCAATTATGTGCACAATGAACCTCTGTGAAGCAGGCAAAGAAGCATTCAAATTGACGATAAGCTGTACCACTGAAGAGCACGTAGAATCAGAAGTATATACAAGTGCACAATTAAAATAAAGCGCCAATTGTCTTAGACTTGGAACTTACTGGGAGATGAAAAGAAATTTATTACAAAATGATTTATATTTGATTGAGCATTTACTTTTTTTTAAAAAACTGTATAAAATACATATTATCCTCTTACTCTGCACATTACTATCATTTGCAAATAAAAAAAATGATGATTAAGAATATTGTTTGCTGTAAATCGTGATGGAGGATTTGAAGTGTTGTGATGGAAAAGAAATATTTATGTCAATCATAAATCTTTTGATGCCTTAAAAGATATATTTATATAATTTTTTTTCATAAAATATCAAAATTGTATTCCTATAAACATATTTTTCAATCCCTCTTCTTTCAAAACTCCAAGAGGAATGTTTTACTTCTCTTTGGCCATACTTTCCTCCTCCACTTCCCACGAACCAACAAGTCTTTAATTGCATTAACCATAGCGACTAACCAAGCAGGAGTTTTGGTCTGCAAAAGCAGGTGGAAGAAACAAACAACTCATGAGATCAAAATCATATGGAGACAAGAACAAATTAAGTAGACAATCAAAGTGTTTGCTCACATGTGGAATACCAAATAAGAAAGACCAAGATCAGAATTTCTTCGTGTACAAGTTTAAGCAAAGCAACTTGATACTTCTATTACAATTATGATGATCCCATACAAAAAAATTAAGGGTCTATTTGGTTGGAGCTTGTCATATTATGGGATAATTTGATAATTTTTGAAATTATTATCTAAAAAATAATTATGAAAGAAATAATTTTATTATATTTAGTTGGTGAAAAATTATTTCGAAAAATGACACTGAAAAAAGTTACTACAATTGGTTGAAGGTAATCCTATCTAAGAATATCGATAAATTTACAAATATACCCATTAACATAAAATAATTTTTTTATATTATGATAGTGTTGTCATCTCGAATCAATTTTTATATAATGACTATAATCATATAATCTTTTGCATAATACCATCTGCCTCTTAATTCTTTTGCAAAAACTCTCACTACAATAAAACAGGATATTAGTGATGAAAAAAATTCATCGCTAATAATAAATTTTCATCGCTAATAGTTATTAGCGACGAAATTATCATCGCTAATATTTAGTTGTAAATAATACCATCGTTGATAATTTTTTACTATAGAAAAAAATTTTCATCGCAAATAATCAATATTATCAATGAAAATTTTATTGTTAAAAAAATTATTTTTCAAAAATTATTTACGATGAAAAATTTTAGTCATAAAAAAAGATAATTTGTGATAAAATTTACGTCGTTAATAAAAAAATAATTATTTATGATGAATTTTTTCATCTCTATTAATTTAATTAAAATTTTTATAAAAATTAAATTTTAAAAAGTATTAGTGACGTAAATTTTTTATCGTAAATATGATAATTTTGATATAAATTTTATGATTAATAAATAATAAATTAATAGCGATGAAAATATTTTCATCGCCATTAATTTAATTAAAATTTTTATAAAATCAAATTCAAAAAAATATTAGTGATATAAATTTTTATCATAAATATAATTATTTACGATGAAAATATTTTCATCATTATTAATTTAATTAAAAATTTTATGAAATCAAATTTT
>KE504685.1:253701-278349 GCA_000441515.1 Elaeis oleifera | reverse complement strand
ATTCAAGTTGAATACAAGTTAGTGGATTTAAATTCTCAAGTAGGAGCTTGGGGAGTGGATGTAGGTGCAAGGTTGGCACCGAACCACTATAAATTTCTTGTTTGCATTGTGCCTTCTTGCTCTCCTCTTATTTTTGCATCTTTGCATTCAACTTTTACACCTTACATAAAGCACATTCACCATACTTGTCTTGAATAATTTTCATAGTTGCTAGTTAAGTTAAAATTTAAAACCCAATTCACCCCCCCCCCTCTTGGGTTCCATAGCTGGGCAACACACATCTATCCATCCGAATTTCAATCCGACAAAGCTTTGAAAGGCACATCTATCGATCCGAATTTCAAATCTAATAAAGTCCTGAAGGGCACATCTATCAATCCATATTTCAATCTGGTAAAGCTCTGAAGGGCACATCTATCGATCCGAATTTCAATCCGATAAAGCCCTGAAGGACACATCTATCAATCCAAATTTTAATCCGATAAAGCCCCGAAGGGCACATCTATCGATCCAAATTTTAATCTGATAAAGCCCGAAGGGCACATCTATTGATCTAAATTTAATTCAGTAAAATCCCGAAGGGCCCATCTATCAATCTAGATTTCAATCTGATAAAGCTCCGAAAGGTAAATCTTTTGATTCGAATTTCAATCCGACGAAGCCCCAAGAAACATATATCGATCTGGATTCCAATCTGATGAAGGCCCGAAGGGCATATATATCAATCTGGATTTGATCCGATAAAGCCCGAAGGGCATGTCTATCAATCCAGATTTCGATCCAATAAAACCTCAAAGGGCATACATGTCAATCCGGATTTCAGTCCGGTGAAGCCCCGAAGGGCACATCTATCGATCCAAATTTTAGTCCGATAAAGTTTCGAAGGACACACAATTTAATCCAAATTTCAGTCCGATATTATCCCGAAGGACTTGATCCCCCATTGATCGATGAGTCTTGTGTCGAATATGAGACCGAAGGGATTTTGCATCAGTTTCGAACCGATATGATATTATATTGATCTCTAGAGTGAGATTATTTTTGTGTTCTTTTGAAAATATCGATCTTCAGATCGAATCTCAAAACTTGATCCGTCTGCGGTCATACAAATAAGGTGCATCCCATCCTTCATTTTAATTAATTGATGATGGGTGAATTTAAGGTTATCAATTTTGGTTCTATTGAATTACAAAGATACCTGTGATTATTTTATTCTAACAAGTAATAAAATTCAGAATACATGACTCAAGCATGCCTGAGAAAATATCTCTTGCATTGATATTTAAAGAAGATACAAAAATAAGAACCCATATCGGGTTTACATATCCCCAAAAAAAAGAAAAAGAAGACCTATATCAAGTCAGTACATCTCGAGAAGAAAAGAATTTTTATTGAATGATCACCGACACGTCGGAGCTCTCATTGGTTGGTTCCTTGTTGGGTTGCTCCGGCTTCCCAGTATCAGTAATAGCAGGCTGCACGGCTAGGATGGGCTCCGATTTCTTGCTGATCTTGAGAACTTCAACCTCTGCTGGAGGCACCACGGTGATAGCTTCAGTTGTGTTCAGCCCAATGGGAGACCGACTAGACTCCTTTCCTGGCTCCTCTACCGCTTCAGGGGGTGATTCAAGATTTCTCTTTATGCCCATCTCGACAGCCACCTTTGGAGTGACCTTAGAGATGTCTACCTCGGGATATAATTTTTTGATCAAGTTGTGATACTGGCTGAAGGCATAGTCATACACACTCTCGGAGCTTTCAGACACTTCATCCTCGAACTCCTCGAAAGCCTTGTACAGTTTCACTACCTTGGCCACCTTGTCTTGCTCCTTCTTAATTTGTCTTTTCAAAGCCTCGATGGCCTTCTCATGAGCCTCATTGGTTTTTTCGCCTCTCTAAGCCTTGGCTCCAGTTCTTTATTCTTTTCAGCAATAGTATGCAGATCAAAAATCTTCTTCTCCTGCTCATTTACTTTTGCTGAAGGTCCAACAGATTCTGGTTCTTCTCCTTCAAAGCCTTCAGCTTCTCCTCGAGTTGATGTTTGAGTCCGACGAGTTCAGACTCTTTTTCTTCTTCTCTTGGAGAATAATCAGATTGACGTCCATGGCCTCTTTATTTTCAGTAGGTAGACCATGTTCTCATATATGACTTTAAAGTCAACGATGATCTGTAGGACAAAAGATTCAGATCGATCATTCATCGAAGTGAAAAAAAAAGAAAAAAAAAAGAAAAGAATGCTCACATGCATGAGTTGTTCAAATCCGTGATTGACGATCTCCTCTGGTTTATTCTTGCGACACGCCTTCAGATCGACGGTCGGTATTACCGATTTGAGAAGATCTCAGCCTAGTCAGGATCACTCCAGGAGTGACATTCTTGTCACGGCGTCCCCTCGACCGAGCTTGATGGAGCCCCGAAGATTGTAGTCGGTTTGTGCCTGGGCTCTTTGGAAGGTGGTGCAGGCCGAGCGTTATTGTTCTTGATCTTCACCATAGTGGATTGGCGAGGTGATTCCAGTGCTAGTGCCCAAGGAGAATTTTGCGGTCCCCTGGAGGCTTCACTTCTTCTTGAGTTGGGAGGAGGAGTCGCTGATGATGATCGGGATGGCATCGGGGCAGAAAGACGTTCCATGCCTTTAACTCTTTTGGATGCGGAGACAGTGGCAGATGATTTTGATTGGTCCTTCCTCTTCCTATCCTCCATCTTCGTCGGGTTGAACCTCATTTCTGTATCAAATATATGTTTCAGAACAATGAAGATAAAAAGGGAGAAGTTAAAAGTAAATACTTCGATCTTATTTCGAGGAGAATACAGATTGATACTGACGTCATACAATGCCTGATCATTTATCAGAGAAGAAAGCTTGGGTGTTTTGGTGGTGATCAGGGTTGAATGAGCCACATCATTTTCAGAGAGAATTTCATCATGGTAGTTATGTTTGGTGTCCGAACGCCTCCAAAATATCCTAAAGTCTCATGGAGTGGGAGTCTGGACAAAGAAAAATGGCCTTTCCAGCCGTGAATGGAAGAGAGAAGGCTAGGTCCAAATTTATGACTCTTCCGAGATAAAAAATACCACCAATCTTCTCATTCGGATGCCTTTCAAAAGGACCAAGGATCTAAATAGGAAAATCCTAAGACTTATGTGAAGTTACACATGATGATGAATACTATAATCATCCTAATTGCATTTGAAGTTATTTGAGTGGGTGGACCTTATAGAAATCAAAGACATTACAGAAAAAAAGGTGCAGTAGAAACCACAGGCTGGATCGAAGGGACTCATCATAAAAAGCTATGCACCCTCAGGTGGTTCGGAGACCCGACCTTCCAGACCCAGTACTATCATCTCATATTCATCGGGTATGTCATACTTATCCTTAAGGATTATGAGGTTCTCCTCGGTCAAAACAGATCCTTCTATTTCTGAACCGAGGTAGTCCATAAGACCATGCACAGGAGATTCTGCGCTCTGATTCGAACTCCCCTCACCTAACAACCAATTTTAGTGTCCTCCCGGGTGGATTTTCTACCTCTATGGCTGATGGGAGTTGAGTCAATTTAATCTGTGGGTCATCTATGGTCTTGTTCCCCTTTCTACCTCTCTTGGACATGTTTCTAAGGGAGAAATATGAAGAAAAATAAAAGACTCAAAAGGGAAGGAAAAGCTATCCTACAACTGAAAGAGAACAAGACTGAAAGAGAACGAGGGAGGACTGATACCTAAGAAAGACAGATGAATTCCTCCCAAGAGATGAACAGTGGACTTTTCTCCTCTCACTTCGCTTCTCACTATCTCCGATGATCGTTCGATGCTGAGAAGTCTCTAAAAATATTTTAGCAGCACCTTCGCATGGTAACAGTAAAAATGAACAGTGACCAGAGGACAAAAGCCTTTCATAGGCGAACCGACGGTCAGGATTAACTGGTCACCTTGCCGATTTGTGACAACGGACATTAATCCGATGGTCGATCAGATAGCGGTTAGGCCCACATCTCCTTAGATTCTGTCATGATAGACCGATCCATGCCCAAGCTGATAAGCCAACCAGGCATTGACAGTTGTCGCGTTCTTGTTTGATTTTTTCAAATCGTCCATCCACACAATGATAAGGGAAGATCTGACGGATCATTTTCTGAAAGGTTAAGTCCATTCATTTTCACCTAACTAATTAATCTTTTATGCTCTCGAGGTGCGGCATATTTATTCCAGGTGGCAACGACTCCAATCCAAAAATTTTCGAGCTAAAATACAGAGATAAGATCTCCTGATCGGTGAAAAATCGATCCGAAAGCTAAATACGAAGATAAAATCTCCTGACTGGTGAAAATCGATCTGAAAATTTAAGTATGGAGATAAAATCTTCTGGTCGGTGTAAAGCCAACCTGAATACTAAATACGAAGATAAGATCTCCTGATTGATGAAAATCGATGAAAATTTAAGTGTAGAGATAAGATCTCATGGTCGGTGTAAAGCCAACTTGAATGCCAAATGTGGAGATAAGATCTCTTGATCGGTTAAAATCGGATCGAAAATTCAAGTGTGGAGATAAAATCTCCTGGTCGATGAAAATTGATCTGAAAGCCAAATGCGGAGATAAGATCTCCTGATTGGTGAAAACTGATGAAAATTTAAGAGTGAAATAAGATCTCCTGATCGGTAAATGATCGAATCAAGAGGCAAACATGGAGATGGAGTCTCTTGGACGGTAGATAACCAAGCCAGAAATGGCTAATTCAGAAATAAGATACCCTAACTAGTAAAATCTGATCTCTATGGCAAACGCTTCCCAAGTTGGTGAAGATCCTACTTTGTGAAGATACTCTTACTTCCTAATTCGATCAGAAAATTATCACCTCAGATATAGGAAGTGGGGACAAAGCGTTGGTGCATTAAACCAGCCTCGAGATGTGTGACATCATCATACGAGATCAAAGAAATATCAATCTTAAAGTGCCAAATACCAGCATATCAATTTTTCTGTAAGCAGATCTAACTCAGTATTTTATCGGACTGAATAAAGGTATTCTTATATATTCTATCCGGATATCTCAACTGACAGAAATGTTCAAGTCGAGTACATACCGACCTAAATCTTGATACCTTCTTTATCCGGGATGAATGTTATAGCATCTCTATTTCACTCTGGTTATCTACTGAGATGAGCTATTATTGTGACGGACTTAACCGGTCTGCAAACGCCCACGACAGTTTCCTTAACCAGGCCACAGCTGGCCATGATCTCATCTCCAACTCATATGTATGGCTGTACGTTAGCTCACTTATAGGTGGTTCTCTAATCGTCTAATAGACTCTTCTAATGGTCTTCTCAATCCCTTTATAAATAGAGGGTCAGGGATCCTCCATTAGTAAGTTTTACTCTCGAAAACTAGAGAAAACTCTGCCATTAGAAATTAAGCCAGACTCTTGGCTTCTACCCAGTTTTTTTCCAGTTCCATTCAATTTTCTTGCTCTTACACTCTTTTTCACCCATGTGCTCAAAGCTCGAACTGACTTAAACATCAGAGGGTCAAGAATCGAAGGATCCCCACCCGATTTCTTGACTAATTTTGCAGATCGAAGGAGTTTTTGCCAGATTGCAATGATTGCTCCAGCCCAATCTCACTCAAATCGATTCACTCTGTTCTAAATTTCGAGTCCTGCAGCAACAATCATAGTGAATACAAAAGACTATCCGATTAACTAAAAATGAAAAAAACTGTTTTGTGGAATTAAATTCTCTCTCGCAAGAGGCTGCGTGTCTTGCCTTCCCACAGCTTCCAGCAGCGAAGCAATGACAACCGGATCATAACGAAGCAATGATAACTCTCTATAATATCATACATCTATTTTAAATAATTATTAATATAAAGTAATATACTGCGACTTGTTCCATGGTAGAGACCATCAATACATAGTGGCAGGTAACTGTACTGTTTAACTACAATAACCTTGCGGTGGCATGGAGAATGTGATGTAACAATGGTTGGTTAAAAGCAGGTTTGGACTGAAGCAACCTTCTGTTTGTTTTGATGCAGCTGCTTAGGATTGAGAAATAGCTCGGTGCTACAGCAGTGTGTGCAGGAGCAAAGTTCAGGGCACACCTGTAGAGCCTTCCTAGATAGAGCTGGCAGAAGACATGCTCCTCTGAGAAGCATTACTTGTGTGGCCTTCACTTTGTTGAAGTAAAGTGTTTTGCTTCGTATTCGATCAGAGATTATATTATATGATAATTTGCTTTAATTGCAGTCCAACCTGGTAGACATGGTAAGGTGCAATGTTGTAGATCAGACTACATCTTTTGGATTTCATCTCTTTAGTTTGGATATCGTTTTTCGATCAGGTTGCATTGGAGGTCGTGAAATGATGAGTAAACTAAAGTTTCTCTTCTGATGATGAGTTGTAATTGCTGAGTCATAACATCTCTTAGTTCAAGCAACCAGAGTCACAAGATCAGCACTTGGGAATTTGGAATTTGGAAAAAAATTAAAAATCATCAAAAGTTCGGAAAAAATTAGAAAAGAAAGAACAGGAAATAATATATTTAAAATATAGATCTTTTAAATTATATTTAAGGTGCTTATTCAGGGATAGGCAAAAATAATGAACAATAGCAAATATCATCACTAGCAATCATATATGGTATTATCAGTTTGTGATATGTAATTATTTAACTAGTCATGAATAATTTATGGGTAAATTATAAAATTGATGTATAATTGGAGAATAATTAGCTCAATCTAGATTAATTCACCTTTGGAGAATACTTCAGAGAATCCTTCAGTGAAGAAATCATGAATAATTAAGGGTTATTTGGTTCGCAATTGAAATCGAAATCAGAATAGATTGAAATCGGAATGGGAACGATCAAATTATCCGAAGTATTTGATTTGTGATCGGAATCAGAATCAGAATGGATGATTCCCATTGTCGTTGTTTGGTTCATACAAAGATAGAAATCAGAGTCAATTCAAATTTTATTTTATTCTTAATTAAATTTTAAATATTAATTATTTAAAATTGATATTAATAAAATTAATATAATAATAATATATTAATTTTTTAAAAATTATCATTAAAAATATATATAGATAGATAGCATATGTTATTTTATCATGAAACTATAATATATATATATATAAACAAAAACTAGCCTCGAACCAATAAACCCCCGCCCCCGGCTCTGCCCTGCTGCTCGCGCCCCACGGTCCCTCCCTTCTCCCGATGCTGCATCCGCAAAGGTGATATCTTTCTCCGGCGTCTCTTTCTCTCCTCTTCTTTCTCCTCCTGTTGTCGAAACCCTCGCTTGATCTATCGATCGATGGAGGCGGCGTTGCTGTCACGCATCGGGCTCGTCTTCTCCTCCCAATTCACTGCCACCACCTCTGAGGCCTCCGAAGATCCCTCTGACCTCGCCTGTTTCATCTCCGCTGAGCTCGTCAAGCTCTCCACCGCCGTCGATCCCTCCTCCTCCTCTTCCTCCACCCCCTTAACCTCCATCGCCGCAGATGAGCAAGGCCATGCGGTGGCTCGTCATCGAGCTCCAGCATGATGCTGGGGCACCGCTGGCACCGCTCCCCATCCCCACATCTCCGTCGGGCTTTTTTCAAGACTCCATCATGATCAGCCCTGGATTGATGAACTGCCGGAAGAGGGCTGCGATCGTCGCTGGAGCCCTAGGGAAGGAGGAGGGGGTCTTCTTACGGGAAGGCTTCTTGAGGCGGTCACGGTTCTTGATGACGAAGTCAGTGAGGGAGGTGGGGAAGCCGGTCTGGACGATGAGGGAGACGCCGCACTCAAGCCGATCGATGCTGGAGATGATTTTTTTAATCTCATTTTACGAAATAAGATTTTGACTCCATTGGAATGAGACCGGATTCGTTTACTTAAAGAATGGATCATTTAATTCCTCTCTGAAATGAAAATCGAAATGGGACTCCCTCCAACCAAATAGTTGAAATGAAAGTCATATATTTCGATTTTCATTTCAGACCTTAATTACTCCAACCAAACATCTCTTTAATTTATTTAATAATTTAAAGAATATTGCAACTGTGTATGCAAACATGCTAAAAGCACACATAGTTTTAATTGTTAACTGACAGGTCTGGTGGCCTAAAATTTCTTAATTCTTTGGCTAAAAGTGGTCCAGGAACTTAAATTTCCTTCCTTTTTTTTTGTTAAAAGTTGGGAATCCATATGGCTATAGCATACAAATAATTTTGGTATTATAGAATAAAATGCTTTATTGGGATGAATAAAAGAAGATTCTCTTCCCAGTGATTTGATTCAAAAGATTTTTTATTTTCTTTTTGTGGTTTGTTGGGAGGGGGGGTGCAAAAGGTGGAGGGTGTGTTGGTGAATGGAGAAGGATTGAAGGTCAATGATTTGGTCACAAGTGTTGGAGGTTTGTCTAAAAACTTGCATCACTGCTTCATCCTCGTGATCAGAAGCGGACACAGGCAACAGCTTCCTCGGGCATGGGTAAACTAATGTTAAATCAACAAAGAATTATAGGAAAACCAACAATACTTGAAGAGAGCGTTTATCTAATGAAAGTTTTTTATTTGTTAGTGTACTGTTCACTTATTCATTCATGAACTGTGTTCTTTTTTTTTTTGGCACACAAAAGGGTGGACTGTCCTTCATAACTAATTCAAACAGAACATTGAGGAATAAATAATAATCTAGTAAGAACAGAGTATTTATATAATCCAAAATGGTCGATCATGCTTATATAAGTACTATGACAACTTTCACGTTGTTCTCCATATGGTTTAAGAATAAGAAGCCAGATGGCTATTAATCTCTTCTTAAAGCATTAAACAAAGAGACCAGAATGGTTTTCTGGTGAAAGGAGTTCATTGACTGGTGATATCACAACATGACAGGTGAAACAGAAAGTAAATCCCAATGATTTTTTTTATGGTTTTTAGCTTTCCTTGTGCCAAAGGCCAGGCAAATCTCATACAGAAGTTTTGATAACTCAATCAACATGTAAAAATACATGTAGGTTAAGAGAGAAAAATGATCTAACCTGCCAAGGAGGTCTTTTTATCCACCACTACCACATGGACATCATGTGATGAATGAATCTATAACCAATAAACTGGACTTCCTTGAAAAGCCCTGAATCAAACCTCAGAATTTTATCAATAACACAAATATTAAATATTGTACAACTACGAAGATCTTCATGAATGTAAACAAGTAGTCACCTTTTTTAACAACCATTCAGGTTTGATGGACAGATTACAAAGACAGGAATCTTGTATTTTCATGGAAGCATCACAAAATAGAGAATGACAACCCAATTTAAGCTTGATGTGCCGTTTGTGCTTCCAGGAGCTTGTTGACAGATCACCAGCAAATGCCCTGATGTGGCGCCAGCAGCCATTAAGAACATTGATTAATTGGCAATTTAATGTTTCACGCAAGTAAACACACCATAGATATTGGATTTTGATGGACTACTCATCATCCTCCACCAAGCTCCAAATCATCCTGCATGCACAAGAAATCATTAATTAGCTCAACCTGCCCCACAAATTATCTAATCCGGAATTGTGGTGTGCCATTTACCAGAATAAAGATAAAAAGAGAAGCACAACAAGATAGACTAGCTTAAGAAGGCGCTGTTCTTTTCCCTGTTGAGTTGATTAAATATCTCGGTCACATCCACCAGATGATGCCGCCGCTGAAACCTGGGGGAAATCAAACAAAGAGCTGCTTGTTCATTTCAGAGTCAATTTCAGTGCTTAATTCTGAAAAAATGTACTAAGAACCTTTTGGCCAGAAGATAGAAATCAACTGCATGTTATAATTTCATTTGTTGGCAACGGTATCTTAGCTTGACATTAAAAGAAAAAAGTGCTGATAAAAATATGTCATCTCTGATATACAATTTCAGTTTCTATGGTTGCCTTTATTCATTAATTAATGGTGGCAACTTTTGTAAGCCATTTGGGGTACGATTTCCTGCTCATAAAACATTTTAATCGTTAAAAAGAGAAGATGGTCTGCCACATATGCAATCTTTTAATTTGTGGCTTGCTCCATCATGGAATTAATTCAAAGCTGAACAGTAATATCCTTTTTTGCCCCACAAGATGTCAAACTGCACAAAAACAGATCATCTATTGAATTTCTGTCAAATAAACAGGAGGCATCTACAAACTAAGTTCTGCACAATACATAGTCTAACTTCCGAAGCCTCCATGTTTTATTTAGAAGCCGGTGAATTCAGAGACAAACGACAGACAAGAAATGAAGAGCATTATTAGAACTAAGGTCAAATCAAATCATAAAAAATAATCCATGTGCATTAAGAAAAAAAAAGGGATCCTCAAAGTAGTAGCTCATACTTGTGCAAGCCTAAGTCACTAAACTCATAATATCTCCTAGTGGGCTGTCCATTCTGTCCATGCCACCTTGCAAAATTAAAATCCTCTATCTACAAAAGAACTTCAATTTCCTGGGTATCTCTTGCTACGCTATGTGCATATTATCCAAACATTATGATCCTTCAAAGCTGCGAAAGGTTTAAAATGACATTATACACTTTGTTGAATTGGCTAGGTCATCATCATAGAGTGCCACAAATACTTCTAAGACTAGATTCCCATAACCAATTTTCACAAGTCTTCTGGATCAGCAAGTTTATCGGTTTTTCCAATTTGTAAGCACTGGTTGATTTTTAGTTCATGCTCAGATATATTGCAAATGTCTGCAGCTCTGGAATGCAATTACAAATGCTCAATTTTATGATAAACATATTTTAGCTATGTGCCTATCTGGTCATAAGTTATGAAATCAAGTTCTCAAATATATCTGCAACTCTGATATCCACTATTAAAATGTCAACTCATCTATTCTAAAACTTCAGCTCAATCAAATCCATTAAATGATGCTTATATCACAGCACCTGAAATTGGAATTCTTACATCAAAAGCAACAACTATCATAACCACAGCAACAGCACTATAAGAACAAAAAGAATTAAGGAATATAATCCAACTCATCACCTATCTGTAACATTCATGGTTTCCAAACAAAGGAGAGAAGATTGGGCAAATATATGATAAATGGGGTCAATTGGGTGATACAAAATGATTCAATAGCATTCAAGTTCAAATCCACCATCTTATTCACAAGTTATGATGCTATGTCAGGATGAATATCCAACGAATCAAACTCCTACATCTAATATGTACACCACATCAGGCAGCCAAAGTAAGTTACTACCGTAGAAGATTTTCTGGTTATACAGATATAAAAGTAGATTGTATAGCTATATAACAACATAATGAGATGGTAGGTTCCTATATTTAAAAAGCTACTATCCCTCTTAATGGAATTACTCCACCAAGAATAGGTACACCCCCAGTTGATCATTTTGGATGCTTCTTGAGAAGAAAAACATTGTCACATGGCCTCTATTAATAGCAGAATAACATAACAGATAAAAATTGATATCAACTCTACTTGATATGCCCATCATTTGAATCTTCGTTATTGCATCAAGGTGTACAAAACCAAACTTTCATTATAAAAGAAGGGTAAAATTTTGCCCTATTTAAACATGAAACTTGATTTGTTGGTTTTCTATATCTTCTTACAATAACTATATCAACATGCCTATGGTAGTGCAAGGTAGGGAAAAAAAGACTTACAGTCGCACATTGTAGTAAACAATAGGAGCACAAAACAAAAACATAAACCAATGGCCAGACAAGAGGAAGAGCAGACATAAGACTCCTTGAAGGGCAAATTCTGGAAGAACCACTTTATTTATCCGTGAAGCTGAATCATATGGGTTAATATAGTCAAACTCTAGGTCTGCCAAGCACATAAGCTGCAAAAACATAATTTCAGAGTCAAAAAATGCAAAAGCTGTATAGCATACAAACTTAAATTTAGGTAAAAAATATTTGCAGGAGATATCAGAACGTCAGCAAAGCATGTTTAGTCATTTAACAAATATGATTCTGTAGAAGTTATTAATTTTGTCCATAGACAAAATCAATATCTTTCAATTTAGAAAAAATGTGAAACCTTCAGGGTTATATTTCCTATTGCTTGATTTAATATGAGACAGTGAGTACATGGAATCTTATGGTGCAACAATGAATCTGCATATTGCCACCAAAATACCAACCATTGCAATGAATATGAGGACATCAACAAAAATCTGGGTCTGTCATAGACAATCTTGTGATGCTGGCTGTGTTCGTTTCCATGTAAGTATTAGAAATGCCTGCACTTGAGTCCTAAAATTTAAGTCCTCAGAACTTGAACTTGCCGTTTGTTTTGGAAGAAGTTGACTCATGTGAAGCAACAAAAAAAAAACAAAAAAAAAGAGGCATTGTGATTAAAAGTATCATTGTTTATTAGATATTTCTTATATGATCCATTTGTAAGGTGATAGTGAGTGGCGGAACATTCAAAAGGAAGTACTTAGTGCCCTTCTCATCCACATGGGACTTGACCTCAGTGCCCCCATGCTGAATTCAAATTTGGGGTTTCCAGAAAAATGGGAACCCAAGTTCCTCACTTCAGGCTAAGTTGCATCGAAACAAATGCTTGGAAGTAACCCTCCAGACCCAATATAATTATTTTTTCTTTGAAAAAAAGCATTGAATAAACCAATATCTCATATTTATTCCTTAAGGAATGGCATCCATTTTACACTTGATGGTTACATTTTTTTCTTGACCCTTTGCCTTGTGATAATCTTGTTAATATCGCCTTCATCCCCTGGTGTGGTTCCTCATTGATGAGGTAAACAATAAGACATCATAAATCAAGGATCCCTAGAATGAGATAGACCATGACAAAGCATATTTGTCGGCAAATTTTCTCATTTTCCTGAACAAGATGAAGCAATTGAATTGGCAATTCCAGAGTGAAGAACATCAATGAAAGCATGCACCATCGGTTATTCCATTATAAAATAAGTTTACGTTCTTTGTGCATATATATGTGCATGCACATGCTGGTAGATGGATTATAATATGATTTAGCTGATACTATGACAACCAGAGGAATGAAAACTTTAACCTGAAAAAAATCCAAGGAAAGAGAGAACAAAAGTACATGAAATTGTGAATATCACTCATTTCAAATATGTACCAGAGGAGCTATAAAAGAACCAATATGATGCTTCACACATGGTAATGACTTTTATCACTCTCATATGCCAATGACTTGATCAGTTACACTCATCAGATGTGACAAATAAAGTATACATAAGTACAGCATAAGGTAGGATAGATTGCCATAAAGTTGAAAACACATGTTGCAGCCAAATAGTTCACTTCTGCTCATAGTCAAAATCCTCCAAATCCTCCAAGGCCTCAACAAATAGACACAGATCAAATTTTCAATTTTCAAAATCTACATCATTCCCCACTTCTGTTAATACATAAGCATATAAGTTTTCCCATACTAGCTATGCAATCCAAAACAGATGAAAAGTGTCAACCGAATCACATGCCCTCAAACTAAGCCAACCGATAAGAACTCAATGTACAACCTTTACCACACTATTACTTAAACTAACAGGCCTAAAGACTCCCACTATTCTCCTTGCCCTACTTTTTCACATCTCGAACAGTAAAAGAATAGTCTATTCCATCAAGTAGCACCATACCTTCATACCACCCTCTAAAGATAATTAAAGACTCATTCTTAATATCCCACCAAATAAAAGCACTAAACATCAAAGATTTATCAGCTCCTCAGAGATTTATCAGCTCCAACGCTGACATCAACTTCACTGACATTTTTCCCCTCAGGAAAAAGCCCCTCAACCACAGCATGGCTTGTCATCTTATTCGAATAGAACAAACTCTGCCCTGCTTTAAAACTCCAGCCAAAGAGCAGACCAATAACCTACTCATCTTCCTTCCATTTACAGCTAACAGATAGAGCAAGTAGCCTATCATCTTAAAACCTTATACAGGCATCAAATGTTGTGACATTAAGAAAAAATAAACAAAAATTCCGTTAGAAAAACAACCATCAAGTCAACCGAAGACCTAAAAACAGGAAATCTTGAGAACAAACGAGAGGGAAAGGGATCGGCATCTAGTAAGAAGTTCAATTTTTGATTCGCGAGCTTGAGAGGAAATAAAGTTTGGATTTTATCCGAGGATTTGCCAGGAAAAGATAAAGATTGGATTTTTGGGCTCGATTAGAATGGAGAAGTTACCTGGTAGATGATGAGAACGATGAGGGCGATGAGGAGGACGAAGGCAGTGATCCAAGCGAACACCATCCCGTCCGCCAACCCCCAATGCTCGGCCCCCACGCTGCCACCGGAACGTCGACGCCTCTGGGCGTGAAGGCGTGGGGTTCTTGTAATACAATGGGGATTGCTTCTGTCCGATGCTGGGACCAGCGCAGTGAGAGATTTTATACTTATTTATTTATTTATTTATTTGGTAATAAGGGATTTTATCTTTTAACTCCAATCTAGCACAAGAAGAAAGAATATTTACTTAATATACGTACATATCATGAATGCACCCAACTACATGCCCTTCGGATGATGCGCAGGCATTAGTGCACCACACCATGTAGCTAAGCCCCACATTGGGTTGTGAAATGTGTGGATTGGAGTGTTGCTTCAAGTGAGTGCAGTCCTGTCTTTTGAGTGCAGTCCTGTCTTTTGTACAAAAAAGCTTTATTCTAGATTAGATATGTTAGATCAAGATCAACAATATTTATCCAAAAAAAAGATCAACAAAAGGACAACGATCTATAAATCTGATGTTTTGCCCAAGCATACCTTGCGTACTCGATAGCATGTCAAGGTTCTCTCTCTCTCTCTCACTACCCTTCCCTCTCTCCGTGTGTTTCCATGAGCGTGCATGCCAATAAACACATGCATCAAATCGACATGCGTTAGTTATTTGAAAAATGTCCAGGATGGTGAAGATATTGGACAAACATTAGGTTACCTTTGATCTCTTTTGGTTAAATAGATAATACCTCGAGTATACAATGATTTTATAAGCAGGTGTTGCTAGAGTTTAAGTCCCCAAGACTGACATAAGTGCTTTACGTGAGAAAGGGGATTCCGCAACAAGGGTTTCATCGTCCCCTCGAGGGGAGGGGAGGGGAGGGGGGAGGGGGGAGGGGGGGGTTTGCCTTCAGATCGAACATCGAATGACTGCGATCTTCATGGACATACTGCAGATAGATCCAATCAACTGGTGAATAGTTCGGCTGTGAAAGATAAGAGGGTGGGTTCTCCATCCTCTCGATCGGTGCCAAACATGGGCCTAGGTCGTTCAAGACCGACGATGCTTTAGATGAAAATGCCTCGATCATTGACAAATGATATTTTTATATTAGAGGCTCGGTTCTCAGAGCTAGTAGTATTTTTGGAGGATGAGCTTCAACGAACTGTTAGAAAATGAAAATCGACAATGGTGGGGAGTTCTTGGGACAGGGGTTGCCTCTTGACTTTATTCAGAAGGAAATAAAAAATCGCTGACAAATTAAAGGAGATTTTCAGGTATCCCTTTTATCTAAGGGATCTCTTATTTTGTTTGCCATTTGAGGAAGTTCGCTCGCGGGTGCTGGAATCGGGTCCTTGGACATTAGCTGGATAGCTGCTAGCCATTAACTACTGGAGATCGAGCTTTAAGCCCTCCAAAGACTCTATCCAAAAAGTGAATATCCGGCTTCGTTTCCCTGATCTACCATTGGAGGTCTGGGAGAAAGAGATGATCTTGAAAATAGCGGCCAAGGCTAGTAAACCCAAATTTTGAATCTCTGGACAGCAAACTCCTCTCGATTAGGGTTTGCTAGAGTTTGTGTTTAGTTGGACCTATCTAAATTTATATGCCCGGATATTAAGCTCCTAATCAAAGATCAAGTAATACGGTAGAAATTTGTATTTGAAGATCTGCCTGATATATATATTATCGCTGTGGGTATGTAGGAACCACCGTTTCTCAGTGTTTTAGATGCAAAGATGAACCACAGTCACAGGACTCCATGCTTTATGGACCCTGGATTAGAGCTGCTTGGGTTCCAGTTGGACCATCCACTCAGTCATGACATAAGGGCGATTGATTCTTCTTCAATTTTTACTCCCGATGGAAATGCTTAGATTACCCCTAAGAAAGTGGCTACTAAGACTGTGCCCAAGTCTAATGCAGATGCTATGCCTCTGGACAATACTATTGGGGGTTTAAGATTTACTCCACTGACACCTGAGCAGGATTACTTATCATCTGAGACAAGTTCTATGGAAGGGCTGCAATCTAAACCTATAGACTCTGCTCAAGCTAATGTAGTTAACCTCAAGGAGAAATGAAAGAAATCTCCCTCTCAATCTACTTCTAATGGAAGATTCTCTTCTTCGGTATCTCCTCCGCTAACAAAGATAATTGTTTGTGAAGAACCAGAGGCTAAGGATTCTCAATCTCCATCTTCTACTGCTCTAATTCTATACTCTAAAGCTTCAATGAAAAAGGAGGTCTAGCGGCCAGTGATGACTAACCCCAATAGATTAGATGGGTCATCACTCGCTACTATCCCTAAGCCTGGACCTCAGGTAGTGCAACACTCATCATCTGAGCCACCTATTGATCATGCTGTACTGGTGAATTAAGTATCGCAAGTACTGATTACTCATCCTACTACTTCTACTGATGATACTCAACTTGAGTCCTCCTCTATGGTTGCATCTAGGCGTGTTGATAAGATGTCATCCGCTTCTTTGCCAGCATAATGAAGGTAATTATGTGAAATTGTCGAGGAGCTATGAAGCCCTCATTTCGTAAGTATTCCAAATTTTTCTTAAATAAGTACAGACCGGATATTTATGATTTTATGGAAACAAGAGTATATCTAAATTCTTTAGCTCAAATTCAACAATGGTTTGGTCCTTTTTGGGATGTTTATATGATTTCCTCTGATGGTTTATCAGGGAGAATGATCATTTTATGGCGAAAAGATCTTAGTCAGATCACTTTTACACATATTGATAGACAAGTATATTTTGGCATTATTTCTCCTCCTAATTCTACATCTTGGATATTAGGATTGGTTTATGCGAGTACAACTGGTTTGACTCGTCGATATCTTTGGCAAATGGCCACTCATGTTCTTGATCTAGGGATTCCTTTCTTCTTGTTAGGTGACTTCAACTGTCTTTACGTTTTAGTGATAAAATGGGAGGAAAGCCTTTCTATATTGATCGTGATGTTAAAAGTTCCGAAATTTTGTCTCCTCCAATGGTCTAATTGATCTTGGTTTTGTTGGCCCTAAATTCACCTGGTACAATAATCAGATGGATATGGCAAGGGTATGGGAATGTCTTGACTATGGATTTGTGTTGGAAAACTGGTTTGACTTATTCTCTATCTCTAACATTCAGCATCTTGTCTGTTTTGCATCTGATCATTATCCTCTTTTACTCACAGCCAACACTCATCATCATAGATCTCACCCACCTTTTAGGTATTTTATGTTTTGGAGGTGTTATCCAGATTTTCAATACTTAATTTAGAACCATTGGAATGGGAAGGAGGAGTTACCTCCTATTGAGAGGCTTTCTTTTCTCTTATCAAAAATCAAAAGGAAGATTATACCGTGGAGTAAATTTAAGGTGCATAATCTGTTCAGAAAAGGAGAGGAGTTGTATAATCAAATTCTATGTTTATAGAATTCAGAATCTCAATCTGGGTCCTTATCACATAAGGATCATATTTTCTTGTTACATCTCCTCCAAGAATATAATCATGTGTTAACCATGCAAGAATGCTATTGGAGATAAAAATCTCGGATTCAATGGCTGAAGGAGGGTGATATGAATATTAAATTTTTTCATCGAAGTACCATTGTTTGCAATAGACGCAACCGAATCTTTGCTCTCAAATCAGAATCTGATCAGTGGTGCCATGAGGAAGAGGAAATCAGAGTAATTTTACAGTGATATTTCCAATCTAGGTGTAATTTAACACACTTGTCTTAGGATTTTTGGCTTCCACAGTCACCTTCAGTTTTATCATCTTCTCAAAATAAAATCTCATGGCTTTTATCACGGAAGATGAGATAACTGTTGCTTTGTATTCTATAAACCCAGATAAATCTCCTGGGCCTGATGGTTTTTCAGCTTTCTTTTTTCAATATTTTTAGCATATTATTGAAAAAAATGTTATAAAAGCAATCCTTTCTTTCTTCCAAACTTCATCTATGCCAAATTCTTGCAGAAACACATTCCTGGTGCTGATACCTAAAAATCAGCATGCCTTAGTGCCATCAGATTTTTGCCCAATCAGTCTATGCAACATAGTTTATAAAATAATAGCTACTGCTTTACTGAATTGAATGAAACCTTTATTGCCAAATTTGATCTCTGTCAATCAAGGTGTCTTTGTTGGGGTAGATCCATTATGGAGAATATTTTAATTGTCTAAAAAATCATGCACTCACTCGCTCGTGCAGCTCAATCTCGAGCATTTCTAATGATTAAAGTTGATATGAAAAAAGCATATGATAGGATGTAATGGGACTTTCTTTTAGGGTTCTTAAATAGTTTAACTTTTTGGATTGCTTTATTCACTAGATAGCAGCTTGTATTCTCAACCCTCAATATGCTTTACTTGTTAATGGATCCTATACAGATTGATTCCCAGCTAATTGTGGTCTTCGACAGAGCTGTCCGTTATCTTCCTTTCTCTTTATGCTCTATTTGGAGATATTCTTTTTCTTTACAAGTGGCCGTTCACTCAAATCTTCTTCGGCCTTACGTCCCATGGTGGAATGGATCTTGTATTTCTCATATTTTCTTCACAAATGACTATCTTTTTGTTACTAACACAAATGTTCGTGATGCCCTTACTCTAAAACTCTTGTTAGATGCATATTGCCATTATTCGGGCTAATCAGTCAATACTCTAAATCTTTCATTATAACAAGCCCTTCGATTCACCAAAATATCAAACAACTATTACCTCTATTTTTGGCATGACTTGTAAACATGGTGCTTGGAAGTACTGGAGTCCCTATTATAGATTTCAAATGGTACGCATCAGATTTTAATTTTATCACGAAAAAGATCTTGGCTAAATTACAATCTTGCAAGTGGACTCTATCTTTTGTACGTCAAGCTATCCTTATTCAATTTATTCTAGCTTCTATACCTGTCTATGCGATGGCTTCTATATCCATTCTACTTTTTGTACTAGATTATATTGAAAAAAAATTTAAGCATTCTTATGGGATCACTCTACTAGTCATCATCGTACTCATCTTATCTCATGGGAGACTATTTGTATGTCCAAGGATGCTGGTGGGCTCAGATTCTTGTCACTTCATCAGAGGCAATCTATTTTGTTAGAAAATTGACTGCAAAGTTGATTTTGCAATCCTTATCTTTGTGGACTCAATTGGTTGGTTCGAAGTATAATTTTCATCATACTTGGGTATCTTACCATCCTCATGCCCATTGCTCTCATATCTGGCATAAAATATCAACCATTGGATACAACATCCAATTCCAATTTATGTGGTTAGTTGGTAATGATGCTTCAATTAATATTTGGAATGACCCTTGATTATCTAATGTACCTCTTTCTTGGTAGCCCTATTTCGTCAATGTTGAAATGAACTTGAAAGATTACATAATTGCTGATCCAATTTTACCTGATAATACTTGGAATATGTCTCTCTTAGCTTCTATGTTTAATACTAAAATGATGACTGCCATTATAGTTTTGTCCATTACGCAGGTTAAATGGCCTGATCAATTGGACTCGACTAACTCTCAATCAATATCAGTCTCCTCTCAGAACATTGCTACTCTTTTTCAAACTGATACATCTCTTTTCTCAAATTTCTGTAAGAAGTGGATTTGGCATTTACAAGTTTTCAAAATGATAAAGTGTTTCTGTTGGAAGCTCTATTGGCAGTATTTACCTACGAAAGAGCTGTTGTTATATAAGAACATTTTACATGGTGATGCTTCTGTATCTGATCTGTGTCCGACTTTTGTGGAGGATTGTCAACATATAATTATCATCTGTAGTTTTGTCTAATAATGCTGATATCATATGGCCCAACAATTTATTTGTCCTATTCCCTCTTCTTTGCCAGATTTATTAGCTTATTTAGCAAGTCCAAAGATAGAAAAGAGGAGAAAAGCAATTGCAGCTTATATGGCATCTCTCATATGGTATGCTAGAAACTAATGAATTTTTAAAACTCAGCATGTCTCATCTATACATCTTATTAGATTATATGTCTGCTTTTATAATGATCAATTCTCTCCATCTCTTCCTTTCGATTATGCAATGTCATCCCAAGTAAGAAACTGGAGTAACCGTCAGCTGTGTATGCAGCATTTTTCTCAAATTAATTTTTGGCTGCCTCCTCCCTTTGGGATACTCTCTTTAAATTTTGATGGAGCGGTCACTTCAGGAAAATTGCTGATGGTTTATTATCTGAAATTATGAAGGTTTTATGCTTGTTATTGGTGGTAAGTCCTCTTTATTCTTCAGTCTCCTTTGTGGAACTTATCGGACTCTGGTTAGGGATCAAATATCTTGCCTCTCATTAGCATGCACATAAAATTTAGATCTAAGGAGACTCCTTTGTTGTTATTTCTTGGCTGACCCACATTCATGATAATAAAATGAGTCATTCTCTCTGAATGCAAGATATTAAATTATAGTTTGCTAGGTTTTAATCTATTATAATCTCTCATCTATGTCGAAAAGGGAATCAAGAGGTTGATTGGGCTACCACTCATGCTTTGTCAGGTGATTTTCTTTTGACTCCAATTTATTACATCAATATTCTGACCTGCTATGTATACTAGAGGCTGATACTTACTCTATTGCCTTTCCTAATATGGCCTTTAGTCTGGGCATGGTATTTTTATACTGCTCCAAATGCTTGTTCTTAATGTATGGTAATGCAGTCCTGTGCTTGATATTCATGTGCGGTATAGCTGCAGCACCTTATGCTTATCCTTGGGTGTCTATTAGTTATCACTTGATGTGAAGGATGGTACATACCTTTATTATGGTATACCAACTTGCAAAAGCTTTGTTACTACCCACCATGGGTGGCTCATGCTGTTAAACTTGCCATCTGTAATGTTTAGAAGATTGGATTGTCAACGGCTATCTGATGAATTGGCTTTTGCTATGTCAATGCCTGCTTGCTTCTGTTTAGTTTGGCTTATTTTCTATTTTCTTATAGCTTGATGGATATTTGCAATGTCTTATCAATTATGGAGTTCTGTTAATACTTATGGCAATATATTATTTCATATTATTTGTAAAAAATTTGTATTGGTAGTTCATATGATTTTTGCTAAGCAGCAGCTGCTTTTCAGACCCACTTGCTGTGATGATGCTTCTTTTTTTTCCAACTATTTTCATTAATAGATATTAATATTACAAGTAATTAGGTGCTCGTGTATGCCATTTGGAGTCATCATTCTTGTATCAGTCGCTATAGGCACTGGTGCGGCTGATTTATTAATTTGATGGCGCAGGATAATCTTAAAAGGTGGAGAATGTTGGTTCCATGTACCTTGTCAATGCCTCAAATCTATTATGTATGCTCACGAATGGTTGATTATCAGGCTGGCACGATTGCCTATATACTTAAGATATATCTGCAGTGCCACTTTACTTCACCTTGTACACATTTTCTGGATGGACTACTTCCATTCTTGGTTATATATCCCATTCTCTATCTACTTTCACTTATTTACAGGAGCTACACTGGAAATCTCTTCAGTATTTATTTTGCTGATATATTCACTTACAGATTTTGTATCATCTTTTACTCAGCAATATCATACACATCTGGATCTAATTTCTTTTAGTTTGGCTGCTTATTTGTTTTATAGTTTTGATGGCAACCTGTCATATTACTGTTTCACTTTTTGAGATGTAAGTCTATTATAGTACTTTCCTTCTTCTTGTAATACAAGTTGACTTCTATTCAAAAAATAAACAGGTGTTGCTTGTTGCTTGTTGCTTGGCAATTGCAAGATTAACTCTTGTTCATGTCCTTGCATAGTAAAATTATATATTTCTCAAATCTAATTCATTACTATCTATTTACATTGGACATAGCCATTATCCACCCGATATATTACTTCAGTCTTAGAAGGGTTCGTATTCCATTTTTATGAAACATGGATATAAATTTTAGAGTTGGAAATATATCCATATATGTTGTTTTTTTTTGGTAAGTAACAGGAGCTTAGCTATAAAAGGAAGAAAGGATAACAGTTTATAGAATTACAGGAGAGCTTATCAGCAAAAATGGATAGCTTGTAATGTAAAAGCAACATACAAAAAGAAAGGCTGTCGCAAACCAAAAACCATTCACATGAAAAGAAAATAAAAAATGCAATAAAAGGTACCACTAAAATTCTTCAGTAATCAAGGCAACAAGAGGATTGTGGACTTGGAGTAACTTGATCCAACCCCTGATGGGACTAATGAAAGGAAATGTTCAAGATGGTCATGCCCAGTTGTTAGATGTATGTCTTAGAAGTCAATATGGCTGACATATTGTAATAAATCTAGAACATAATTTTATACTTAATACATTGATTTGATCAATAAAAGGATAAGTTTGATTTTCATTCAAGAGTGATGTATCTTTGAATCGTCCATGAAATTAATACTTCGATACATATACTCAAGTTATTGAAAATTAGAGGCATGTATAATTAATTCCTAAATACTCTCAGTCATAGTATCATAATGAGGATGTGATCGATCTGAATAGATTGGTGCATAAATTGCTTCCTTCAAAGTAGATGAGTCTCTAGTCTATAGTGTAGAGACATTGAGTGATGACTACAGATAGTTGTTAGAGAATAACTAGTAATGAGTGTGACCATATAAGAGATCACTTGAATTTCTATTCGATCATCAGTGATCGTCTCGATACTGTAATTATATGAATAATCTTTTATCTGTGATGGTATGATTACTCGCAGTGAGACTGCTGAAGTTGACTGACACATAAACATGATCTTGTTGAGATCTTGTAGTAGATGTTGGCGACAGTTGATCCACTGTAGGAGTAGGATGCACATCTACATAGAATCTATCGATCTTGATAGAGAGGAGTAATCCTATGAGATTTGAGAGACTAAGTCCGAGAGTCTGTGGCCACAGCAGTGTGATTAATGAAAAAAAATTTATAAAGATCATAATTAGATTTGAGCTAATCGAATCTATCATATGACTGATGATGAGGTTTGATGATTTATCCATGATCGTCATATAGTCGGGACACATGATAGAGGGACTGAATCATATATGAACTATACCTTGAGATTCTAATTTTGATTTTACTAAATTGCCACTATATACTGCTAGGTGTCATTGGTGGATTATGGGAGCTCACTAAGATTGCTCAAGATCGATAATCCTTGATGAGTTAGAGTAAAATCGTTCTGATTCATTAAAAAAATTCAATGATACAATGATAGGAATCATTGTATATCTCACTATCAAATAGAATTAAACCTATGGGGTCACACAACAAAGAGATTAAATCTGGAATAAGCAATTGGACTTTTGAAGTTTTAATTGGACTTAGAGAAATTCTATTGGGTTCAGGATAATCTTGCTAGCATATGGTTGAACTCAATTTTCTCTTTGCACTTGAATTATTTATTTGATAAGATTAATTTGAGTTAATTACTTACTCATAACCTAAATGAATTAGATGCATTAGGCTCCAATTGTTGGTGCTTAGGATTTTAGATCATACGCATTAAGGGTTCAAACCCTTAATTAATTTTCTTGATTGTTTGCATTGGGGCGCCACTTGATTTAATCAAATTGGGTTTGTCCATATTATAGAGGGCATGTAGAACCAGCATGGGGCATCCCCTAAGCTCCATGTGACGTATGAGAAAGTAGGTGAAAAGGCTCCAATATTTGGCACCTCTGGATTCCTAAAAGGGATCAAATATTTAAGGCTACAAGGATTCCTAATACAAGTAAGATTTGTATTAAGGAGCTATTTGATTTTGAATAGAATTCAAACTTTTTGTTTATTCAAAGAAACATTCTCTAAGGCTCTAAGTATCAGATTTTCAACAGCCCCATACCTCCCAAAAGTCTTCCCATGCCTGCCTCTCTTCTCCTCTTGGTTCTAACACCCAAGAGTGTTGGGCATCCTCCATCTCCACGCCCAAAAGGAGTTTAGGCATCCTCTTTGATGGTTGATTTTTATATCTTGGTTGCTTCATAATCAAGAGAAGGAGAGCAAGAAAAGAAAAGAAGAAAAAGATCAAAGAAAAGTTCAAAAAGTTGATCACGATCTAGGCTTCATTTAGATTCACATGGTGATCGTTCTTGGAGAAGAAAGGTCAACACCATAGAGGACTGTTCCAGATTGATCCTGAGTAAATATCCATAAAGATCAGATACTTACACGGTTAAGAAAAATTTATCTTTTTCAGATCCAGATTCGAAGAAAAAAAATTACAAAATAGGTATGTGATTCGATCACATATTTAATTTATTATAAAATTCAGCATATATTCAATTTCAATATATGAAGTAGATTTTTGCATTCTATATTTTATGTATGCATGATTAATTAAAAAATATTTTAATCTTTATTTACTATATTATTTA
>KE504685.1:238087-251719 GCA_000441515.1 Elaeis oleifera | reverse complement strand
AGAAAGTCTGATTGAAAGAAGAAAGTAAATCCGTAAAGAAGCAGAAAAATAGAGCAAACCAAAGAAGGACATTCTGAAGAAGGCTGAAGTAAAGGAAAAGTATTTCACTGTGATGCTGAAGGCTATTAGAGGAGGAACTGTTCACTCTATCTGGAGAGTCTAAAGATCAAAAAAGATGACAAACCTTCAGAAGGTATGCTCGTAATTAAATCTAACCTAATAATTTCTTCTATTTCTAGTTGGGTATTGGACTCTGATTCGAGTGCTCATATATGTACTTCGATGCAAGGTCTAATAAAAAATAGAAAGTTGAAAAAAGATGACATGATCTTTCGGATCGGTAATGAAGTAAAAGTTACTATAGAAGTCATTGGTACTTATCCTCTTCAATTACCATCAAGGTTTAGATTAGATTTGAAAGACTGTTATTTTATTCCTGTAGCTAGTCGGAATTTAATTTTCATATCTGTGCTGGCACAAGATGATTTTGATTTTAATTTAATAAAATTTTTGTTTCATTTATTTATGAATAAATTGATTGCACATGGTGTTTTAATTGACAGTCTTTATCACTTGTATATTGATGCGAATGTGAATTTAAATAAGCAAATAGTGAGTATCGTATGTTAAAAAAATTCAAAGATAAAATTAACCAAAAGTATTTATGGCATCATAAACTAGACCATATTGGAGATGGCAGGATAAACAAACTGAAAAAGGATAAGATCTTTGATTCTTTTGATTTAGAGTCGTACCCAGCTTGTGAATCTTGCCTTTGAGAAAAAATAGCCAAGTTATCCCTTGTGAAACGTGGAGAAAGGGCTACTGAGTTACTTATCCTGGTACATACCGACGTATGTAGGCCATTTGATGTGTAGACCAGAGGTGATTATAGCTATTTCATCATCTTTACTGATGGTCAGTCACGGTACGGATATTTATATCCAATGAAATACAAGTTTGAAATCTTTGAAAAGTTCAAAAAATTCAGAAATAAAGTAGAGAAATAAACAGATAAATTTATTAAGGTTCTTCGATTTGATCGAAGAGGTGAATACTTTAATCGAAAATTTTGAATAGCTTAAGGATAATGGCATAGTCTCTCAATGGACTCCTCCTGAAATATCTCAGCTCAAAGAGATATTCGAAAAGAGGAATAGGACCCTATTAGATATGGTTAGGTTCATGATGAGTTTCACTGATTTACCCTTATATCTTTGGGGACATATCTTATTCACTGTAATTCACTTATTGAATAGGATTCTATCAAAATCTGTTCCTACCACATCATATGAGATATGACACGGTAAGAAATCGAGTCTAGGTTATCTAAAGACTTGGAGATATCCGACCTATATCAAAAGATAGATGGTTGATAAATTAGAGGATAGATCTATAATAGCTCATTCTATTGGATATCCAAAAGAATCAATGGGATACTATTTCTACTTTCCACAAGATCACAATGTGATTGTGAGTCGGAATATCATATTCTTAAAAAAATAGTTTATTCAAGATGACGGCAATGAAAGATTAGTTAAGCTTGAAGAGCAGATCTCTGAAGAGTAAAGAGCTATAGATCCTCAAGAACCCATTATTCATGAGTCAGTAGTTGATGTTTCTCCACCACCTCATAGATCTAGCAAGATCTCCCGACCTCCTGAAAAATATATGGGTATGCTTACGAAAAAAATAAAAAAATGATCCTTATGGGAGATGAGGATTATGGTGATGATCCTAATATCTTTGACTAGACAATGTCTGACATCAATTTTGAGAAATGATTAAATGCAATGAAGTCAGAAAGTGATTCAATGTACTCGAATCAAATATGGATCTTAGTGAACCCACTCGAGAGTATAGTATCCATTGGATGTAAATAGATCTACAAAAGAAAATAGATACAGATGGTAAAGTAGAGATCTATAAATCTAGGCTCGTGACGAACGATTATAATCAGCATGAAGATATTGACTATCAGAAGATCTTCTCGCCTGTAGCCATACTGAAATCTATCCACACTCTGCTTGCTATTGTAGTTTATTATGATTATGAAATCTAACAGATGGATGTGAAAACTGTCTTTCTGAATGGATATCTTGAAAAAGATATCTATATAGAGTAGTTTTGGATTTCATATCTGGTGATGATGATCACCGAGTCTGCAAGCTGCAAAGATCCACATATGGATTGAAGCAAGCTTCTCAGAGTTGGAACCTTCATTTTGATGAAGCGATCAAATCGTTTGATTTCGTTAAAATAAAAGAACTTTATGTATACAAGAGGGTCAGTAGGAGTGCCATAATATTTCTTGTATCATACATAGATGATATTCTCCTCATTAGAAATAATATTCCTATACTGACCTCAATCAAAAGATGGTTATCTGAGGAATTCTCTATAAAAGACCAAGGAGAGACATCCTATATTCTTGGAATAAAAATTTATAAGGATAGATCTATAAGGATGCTAGGTCTGTCACAAAAGCTATACATAGAGAAAGTACAGAAGAGGTTCAGCATGACAAACTCTAAAAGAGGACTTTTACCTCTTAAGCATGGTATTCGTTTTCCAAGATAACATATCCGACCACATCTGAGAAAGTTCAGCGTATGAATGGGATTCTTTATGCCTTGACGATAGAGGGCCTCATGCATGTCATGCTATATATTCGATCTGATATTATTCTTACTGTGAGTGTCACGAACAGGTATCAGTCAAATCCAGACGAAGAGCATTGGATAGCTATGAAGAACATCCTTAAGTACTTGAGAAAACTAAGGATTTGTTCTTAATCTTTGAAGAAAATTTTGAGTTGCAAGTCAAAGGGATACTAATTCAGACTTCATATCAGATCCTGATGATAGAAAGTCTACATCAGGATATGTGTTTGTATGCAATGATGGCACAGTCAATTGAAAAAGTTCCATGCAACCTATCATAGTGGATTCGACCACAGAAGCTAAATATATCGCTACTTCGAATACTGCAAAAGAAGGCTTTTGGTTCAATAAATTCATCACGGAGCTTAGAGTAATGACATCGGATGTCATACCACTTTATTGTGACAATAATAGAGCCATAGCACTTACTAAGGAGCCGAGGTCTCATCAAAATTAAATCATATCGAGCGGCGGATCCATATCATACGCGACTATCTTGAAAAAAAATATGTCGAGGTATGAAGAGTAGACTCCATGGATAACATAGCAGACTCGCTAATAAAGTAATTGAGTCAGCCAAAGATAGAAGTCCACCTTGAGAAGATGGGACTTAAATTAGTGGCCAATTGGCTTTAGTCCAAGTGAAAGATTGTTAGATGTATGTCCTAAAAGCTAATATGGCTGACATATTGTAATAAATCTAAGACACAATTTTATACTTAATTCATTAATTTGTTCAATAAAGAATAAGTTTAATTTTATTTAAGAGTGATGTGTCCTTGAATCATCCATAGAATTAATACTTTGATATATATTCTCAAGATGTTGAAACTTAGAGATATCTATAATTAATTTCTAAATACTCTTGATCATAATATCATCATGAGGATGGTGATCAATCTGGATAGATTGGCGCATAGATCACTTCCTTCGAAGTAGATGAGTCTTTGGTCTACAGTGTAGCGATACTGAGCGATGAGTATAGATAGTTATTAGAGAACAACTAGTACTGAGCATGATCATATAAGAGATCGCTTGGATTTCTACTCGATCGTCAACGATCGTTTTGATGCTATAGTTGTGTGAATAGTCCTTTGACCTATGATGGTATGATTACTTGCAGTGAGACTGCTGGAGTTTGACTAGTATATAAACATATCTTCATTAAGATCTTGCAGTGAATGTTGGCGACAGTTGGTCTACTGTAGGAGTAAGGTGCGTATCTAAATGAAATCTATCGATCTTGATAGAGAGAATAGTCTTATGAATTTGAGAGGTTAAGTCCGAAAGTCTATGACCGCAGCAGTGTGATTAATGGAAAAGAATTTCTATAAAGATCATAATTGGACTTGAGCTAATCAAATCTATCATATAACTGATGATGAAGTTTGACGATTTATCCATGACCTACCATCTAGTCGGGACTCACGATAAAGAGACTAAATCATATGTGAACTATATCTTGAGATTCTAATTTGATTCTACTGGATTGCTACTATATATTGTTAGGTGTCACTGATGGATTGTGAGAGCTCACTAGGATTGCTCAAGATCAATAACTCTTGATGAGTTAGAATGGAATCATTCCGATCCATTGAAAAGAGTTTCAATGATACTATGATAGGGATCATAGTATATCTCACTATTGGATAGAATTGAATATATGAGGTCACACAACAAAAGAATTAGACCTAGAATAAGCAATTAGACTTTTGAAGTTTTAATTGGGTTTAGAAAATCCTATTAGATTCATGGTAACCTTACTAGCACATGGTTGAATCCAATTTTTTCTTTACACTTGAATTATTTATTTGATAAGATTAATTCGAGTTAATTATCTACTCATAACCTAAATGAGGGCTCCAATTGTTGGGTGCTTAGTATTTTAGATCATATGCGTTAAGGATTCAAACCTTTAATCAATTTTCTTGATTACTTACATTAAGGCGCCACTTGATTTAATCAAGTTGGGTGTGCCCACATAATAGAGGGCGTGTGGGACCAGCATGGGGCATCCCCTAAGCCCCATGTGGCATGTCAGAAAGTGGATGAAAAGACTCCAATAGTTGGCGCCTCATGGATCTCCTAATGAGGGTCAAATATCTAAGACTATAAAGATTCCTAATATAAATAGGACTTGTATTAAGGGGCTATTTGATTTTAAATAGAATTCATACTTTTTTCTATTTAAAGATGTCTTCTTTAAGGCTTTAAGCATCAGATTTTCAGCAGCCCCATACTTCCCAAAAGTCTCACCATGTCTCCTTCTCTTCTCCCTCTTGGTTCCAAAGCCCAAGAATGTTGGGCATCCTCCATCTCCACGCCCGAAAGGAGTTTGGGCATCATTTTTGGTGGTTGATTTTCAGACCTTGGTTACTTCATAATTAAAGGAAGGAGAGCAAGAAAAGAAGAGAAAAAAAATCAAGAAAAGGATCAAAGAGTTGATCGCGATCCAAACTTCATTCAGATTCATAAGGTGATCGTTCTTGGAGAAGAAAAATCAACATTATAGAGGGTTATTTCAGATTGATCCTAAGTAGATACCCGTAGAGACTGGGCACTTGCGCAATTAAGGAAGAACTTATCTTTTTTCAGATCCAGATTCGAAGAAAAAAATTACGAAACAGGTATGTGATTCGATTACATATTTAATTTCAGTATAAAATTCAGTATATGTTCAATTTCAACATATGAAGTAAATTCTTGTGTTATATGTTTTATGCATGCATGATTTAGATTAAAAGGTATTTTAATCTTCTATTCCACTGTATTATTTAGAAAAAAAAATTGAAATACACATGCATGTCTCGACATGAATTTCCAACAATAATAAGGAGTGATTGGATACAAATATTTAGTCCCCCTCAGCTGGTTTAACAGATGCCATGTGATCAACCCCTTGAATGCAGAGAAAGGCTGAAGCATTAGATTATGTATATTACAAGTTGAGTACCATTCTATACTACAGCCCATCAGCTATCCCAACCACAAAATTTCATACTTCTAGCTTTAAGAGACCCAAGTAAAATATTAAGACAAATCTTCACTTGAAAAGATCAGTCGGAATACGGTGCACCCAAATAGTGCAACAAAGAAGGCACGAAATAGAAATAAAACTCCTACAAAATACACTATAAAGATTGAACTCAGAGCTGAAACAGTCAAAGTAGCACTGCATGTTCTCCCAAAATTCCGGCTTCTGAGTAAGCCAACATCGCTGGTGTGGGAATAACAATCTCTTATTCAACAACAAAGGAAAATAAAACAAAAAAAACTAATCTCAGCTTCATCATCATTCAAAAATGTTCCCTAATAATCAGACCTGAGAATGTCCATAAAATCAGATTGCAAAGGCTGATCAGGATATATATTAAAATCCCCAACATAGCTATACCAGCCAGATAATCAGCTGCTCAGTTTGCTTCTCGAAAGACATAAGCCACCTTGAAAGTTTGAAAAGATTTCTTCCAAGAATACAAATCCTGTAACAATGGATGTGGCAACTTAGTATTTCGATGTTGCTGTTTGAGCCACTAGATGATAGTCATCGAGTCACCTTCCACCCATAGTTCCAAGACATGAAGTTTCTGGAAAGCTACCTTGCACCCCATCCAAGCTGCCACCATTTCAGCATGAGGAACTAAGGAGGGCGGCAATTCTTGCCACCAGCTCTCCCCAGCTTTCCATAATGATCCCGAATTATAAAGGCAGCTTTATAATCATTTGATTTCACAGAAGCAGCAAAATTGAGCTTAAAGACACCTATGGGAGGGGAAAGCCAACCCACCAACTTTGTATCTTTGGATTTCAGATGAACTGAAATTAAAGCTTCCTAGTTCCATGGCACATCTCTTAGCTAGTTATAGTAAGAATCTTGCATGCAATCTAGAGAATTGTACATGGCAGATCTCAAAAGCTGAGGAGGACTTATTGTGTTATGTTGAAACAGCCTGTTATTGTGAGCTTTCCATAATAACCATACCATACAAACGGCAATTTGCTGCATCCCCTTTGTAATCTAGGAGCCAAACACAAACTGTTCCAGCTGCTACAAAGAAGATAGTTGCAAATTCAGACTACTAAAATTATTGAAGAGTTGCCAGTAATGCTTAGCATATACACAGCCAATAAATATATGCTTATAGTTTTCCACCAAATCAGTGCATAGATCACAATGTAATTGTTCATCCGGAATAATCTGATAATGGCACAACAAATCTTTGCTTGGCAACCTTCTCCACATTAGTTTTCACCAGAAACATTTGATCCTCGTTGGCACCTGTATTCGCCATACTTGATTAAAATAAGCATTAACACCAGTTTCACTTGGTTGATTTTGTAAGTTTTTAAAATCGTTGAGCCTAATTTTGTTGCTGCACTCAACCCCATCCAATATAATCCTTCCAGGCACCTTGGGATATTGGTATAGCTTTTACTTTGTTCTTCACTTCAGTGGATAAAAACTAGACAATTTATGATCATCCCATTGCCTATCTGATGTTATTAAATCCTGAACCATCCACCGATCAAAGATAATGTTCATATTGAGAAAAGTAGGTATCTTAGACAATGGCACACATGAAAACCAGGGATCATACATAATATTAATATCTGCCCCTATTCCAATGGTCCACATAAAATGATGTTGAATCTCGGCCCCTGCTTAACAATTCTGCTCCATATAGTTGAACAGTGAGGAGGTTTAAAATAGTTGTACCAATTGCTTAAAAAGTTATACTTTGAAGCCACCACCTTAGCCCATAAAGAATTTGGATTTAGAACCAGTTGAGCAGCCATTTTACTCAAGAAAGCTTCTTTCTTCTGCACCAGCGAAGACAATCCCAATCCACCGACCTGTTTAGGAGAACAAATTGTTTCCCACGAAATGAGATGAAGACGTCGGCTATGAATTTGGTGCCCCCATAGAAATGCTCTAAACTCTTTCTCTATTTTATTTAATACCATATTTGGTACATGAATAAAAGCCAAACAATATATTGGTAAGGATGATGATACGGATTACAACAATGTTATTCTTCCAGCAAAGGAGAGCACCTTCCAAATTCCAACTGTCAATTCTTTTAGTATTAGCCTGCAACAAGAAATTAAAGTGTGAAGCTGATAGCCTATCCCCTGATACAGGCACACCTAAATACTTCCAAGGTTCTTTTTTTCTTCCATTTGAAGCATGGCGCACATAGTTCGTTTATTCCTTCATTGTGTTGATGGGCTGAAGGTGACATAGGATTTATTTTGATTAACTGACCAGACATTGAACAATAAGCCTCCAAAATTGCCTTGATACATAAACCTTCTTTTGTAGTTGCCCTGGCCACCAACAAACATCATCAACATAAAAAATACGAGACAATTAAGGTCCATTTCATCCTACTTTATAGACTCTTAACAAATTCTACTGCAGTGCCTGTTTTATCATTGTAGTCAACATTTTCGAACACAAAATATAAAGGTAAGGAGAAAATGAGCACCCCAGTCTTAGGCCTCTAGTTGAAAGAAACCAATCCATCGGAGAACCATTCACCAAGACAGACATTTGGAAGTCTATTGCACAGTTAGATACCCACTTAACAAATGTTGGGTGGAAGTTAAAATGTCTCAAAAGTGTCAGCAGAAATGGCCAATGAACTCGGTCATATGCTTTCTCCATATCTATCTTGAGAGCCATCATGCTACGATGCCAAGGTGCTCACGTAAGAAAGTGCATAATCTTCTGACCAAGTAGAATATTTTCTCCAGTGTTATGCCCTGGTACAAATGTTCCTTGCTCATTGGACACAAGAGTCGATATGATCGGCTTCATTCGGTTAACCAAAATCTTGACCACTATTTATAAATAGTATTACATAAACTAATTGGTCTATAATCATTGATAGAGGATAGATTTTGGTTCTTAGGGATGGAACAATAAAAGTGCTTTTCCAACACCTAGGTATACATGAAACTAAAACATATTTGATAGCATCGATCACCTCTGTTCGAACTATGTTCCAGAAATATTGGAAAAGAAAGCTTGAAATCCATCTGATCTCGGGGCTTTGTTCGAAATCATATCCCTTATCACCTCCTCAATCTCATCCTCCATAACTGCTTTAATCATATCTATGTTTGGTTCAGTTGACAAGGTTGAATGCGCTATTCCAAGATTAACATCATCAACTTCAGTTTGAGCTTACCACCTATTTTGATATTGAAAAGAAACGCATTCCTTATACTTGCAGCATCCTCAACTAAAACCCCTTGGGAATCCAAAATGCTAGATATTCTATTTTGCCTTCTTCTAAGAATAGTGGAGCGATGGAAATAAGCGGTATTTGCATCTCCTTCCTTGATCCATTGCATTCTATATTTTTGTCTCCATAAAACTTCTTGAAACTACAAATTATTCTTATATTATCTCAACAGAGAGAGCAAATGCATATGATCCTGAATAAACAATGTACCATTTTGTTCTTCTTGTTGTTGAAGTAATAGAATTTGCCGATTTAAATCCTGACCCCTTTTAAATATATTTCCAATAGAGCATTTCCATCTTCGGATAGCCTCCTTGGTTTGTTTAAATAGCTTGGATAGCTTAATAGCAGGTGAAAAGTATCCACTACACCTGCAAGCTTAATGAACACAATCCCAAATACCTTGTACATATAGCCACATCTTTTCAAACTTGAAAGGTATATATCCCCTTCTCCAACTATTGAAAATAATGAGAAGGATCGGTGATTAGAAGCAAATCTTGTCAAATGCTGAACTTTAGATTTAGAGAATAAATCCATCCAATCCTATGATACAAAACCCCTATCCAATCTATCCCATACCCTTGCCTGCCCAGTCTGTTATTACGCCAAGTAAAGATGATCCTTGATACCCAAATCAATAAGACTAGATTGTCTTAAGAAATCTCTAAATTCTGTAATTTTCTATTAAGATGAAAAGCTTTTCCACCTTTCTTGTCTTCTGAATTTAGTATATAATTAAAATTTCCAATAAGTACAAGAGGTACAGCCAATGTCTGCACTATTAAGATTTGATTCCATAGTTGTTGATGCTCTACATAACAAGTATTGGCATACACAGCTCCTAATAGCCAAGCTGGACCAAAGGAGTAATGATGCCAAAAACCACTTGTTTATTAGTATGAACAAAATCAACATTCCCCATTCTAAGCTTTCAGGCCACCATAATTCCACCTGATAACCCTCTCGAAGGGATCATATGCACACCTCAACGAGGTCTGAACAATTGCTGAAACCTTCCAAATGTAGTCTCATTCAGCCAGTTTCAAAAAAACAACAAAATCTAGATCAAATTGCCTCATCATATTTTTAGTATAGTTGCCAAGAGGTGGTTTGCAGCCCCCTACAGTTCCATGCTAAGATATACATCAGACAGAAGTTGATGGGAACCGGTCCCTATAAAATCTGATCCGCACAAATGCGGCTCTGAATTATCACAGCGACATGCTAACACTATAGTTTCTTGGACCACACTATCTTTATGTAGATTTTTACATTCCTCCGGATCTACAGACTTTGTTAATAACAATTTTAATTTAGAGAGATGAATATCATGACTACCTGGGTGCCCTGCAGATGTGTGCTGTTGTTGGAGACCAGCCTCTATTTGTCCCTGTGCAGTGTTTGTATTGTCCTCCTCCTGTGCCCCAATTCCTAAGCCAGCATCCTTGGAAATTACCGGCCTCCATACCTCTTTGACTGTTGGAATCATCTTATCATGAGAGGTCCCCTGAGTGTAGACTGCCAACTGCTTCTCTGGTTCATTTATAAGAGCTCCATCTTCCCGAACAATCACTTTAGTTTGAGGAGATGACTCAGAACCAAAAAAAGTACTTTTAGATATATTTTGGGTGGCGACTATTTTCATTTTTCCTTCATCACTCCAGCACCAGAAGACTCAGCTTTTGCTGATGAAGATGAACTTATGTCCATCGGTTGTATAAGAGAATCCTTTGTTCCTGTAATGGCGCAAACCGTGAACCTCCACACTTCTCCACTTGTTTCTCTGGAGATTTAGTCTTGCCTAATCAAGCTCTTATAGCTTTCTTCTGATACATCCAAGCCCCTTAATGAAACATCCAAACATATCCATATATGTTTAAGCATGTGTTTGTATGGCACTGGAATGAACTCTAACAACTGGTATGGCTCAATAATCTGGATCCTTCGCTGGGGACTCAAGGTTCAAATATTTATATTCTAGATGATAGCATTTTCACTGTATTTAAGCTACTTTTAAGAGGCTCATATTTGATTGGTGTTGTGGTGTAGAAGAGAGGGCATTATTAATCCCATATTGGTGGTGAGTCAAGAGGGATTGGTTTATATGGTAAGAGACCATCCTTTCCAAATGAGGCACATTTTGAAGAGCAAAATCGTAATGCACATAAATCAGAGCGGATAATGTCTCACATAATAGAATGAGCTAAGGTAGAGTTGGCTTGTAATTGTTGAGCCTGATTTGAAAACTAAAATGTTACTTAAATTGACAAGCTAAACAATGAGTCAAGACAGAGGGGTATGATTACTTGGACTAGCCTAATTCCACTCTTCGAAGGTTCATCCCACTTTGTAATATAGCCTTTTGTTTATTTTGGTACAAATAAATCTGCTATTTATCTTCCCAAACCTTGTTACTCGAAAGTCTGCAATGTCCCATGCCACCATTAGCATGTTAGCCATCTAATTTAGACTTTCCCTTTAAATCTAGAGGGACCTCTGGAATTACAAGAAAGCGTATCTAACAACCATTAGGCGTTTACATGTCTTGTTAGATTTGTGATGATAGCTTGTCTAGGAATTTGTCACTAACTTGAAGGGTTGACGTTAAGATAAAATCTTCAGGATTTCTATTAAAACTCTTGAAAATTTTTATTGAACCTATCTCAATCCTTTCAATAAACTCCGTAAGAGATAGATAATTTTGATGGTTGAGTTCAACAATCTTGACTTTTTTAAGAAAAATTCGCTGGTTTCAATAATGTTATTGACCATTGTATATATTTTTTTATAATGTTAGTGAGCATTAACAAAAATGCTGTTACTGCCAGATCCCACCTATCATAGGAGTTTTAATCGTTGCCATCATGACTCATACTACCTATTATTATAGATAATAATTGGCAATCATTGTAAAAAACAATGATGCCTTGTTGTGCCATTATTCAAAGAGTATTATTTTCTAAATTGACATTTAAATTTATTGTCAAAATTATTATTTTTATTTAGAGGAAATGTCAAATGATTGCTACTATTTTGACATTAAATCAGGTATTTTTTCTGAACACGGTGAAAAGTAAAATTTTGGTTCTTACAAAAATTTGACTAAAGAATCCAACATAGGTCTAATGGCATGAGCTCTGCCGGATTTTAATTCATTCTCTTTTATGTCATGGATGATTAGGTCCATGTTGCACAAGGTTGAAGTCCATTTAATACTGCCCAAACTTAGAAGTCAAGTGGATGATGTGGTCCATAACGGTGGCAAAATTGGCAGGACCAAAACCTAACCAGACCTAACCCTATTTAGGCCAAGTTTAGGTAAGGGATTTTTTTTCAGTGACCATCAAGCATGGGTTATTTTTCAGACCTGTTAGGTGTGGATTGAAGCTTTAACCTAACTCGGATCACGGGAGTAGAATTCTATCCAGATCAGAATATTTTAACAATTTCTTGAATTATAAATTTTTTATAAAACTTCGTATTAAAATCAATTTAGAAACGAGTTGACAAAATTAAAGGGTGTTTGATTCGTAACCGGATCAAAATGGGAATGGGAATGGAAATGGCTTAGAATCGGAATCGCCAAATCCCCTGAAGCATTTGGTTCATGATCGGAATCGGAATCGAAATCGAAATGAAAAATTGAATCCACAGAGGAGAGTAGGGATCGAGTTCTATATAGATTGAGCCATTCCCATTCCATCCTGAAATTGGAATCGGAATGGGACTCCTTCCAACCAAACGGTTGGAATGAGAGTCACCCATTTCGATTCCAGACCTCCATTCCCCCAACCAAACACCCCCTAAAATATTGGATTGTTAGTAGGGCGATTGTTAGTAGGACCGAAACTGGATCGGATACTAGCATATCCATATCCATATTTATTTTGTTTGACGAATATAAATATGGATACAAATATTATTCGGACATAAAAATTCATATCCATATTGACTACGGATACAAAACGGATACTAAAAATATAGATATAATTATAAAGAATCAAAAATATTACTAAATAGATGATAAATTAAGTAAATAACATAGTTGCATGCTTATATATTTTTAAAAAATTAATAATATTATATAATTAAATAAATTATATATAAATTTAAATATTCGGATACGGATTGAATGATTGTTTATTTATATCTATTTTTCTTTGATGAATATGGATACAAATATTAATCGGATCCTTAAACTTATGTCTGTACCCAGATTGATTCAAATATAAAAAAAATTTCAACAGATAATATCGATACTATTTCACCTTTTCTCTAATTGTTAGATTAGATCCATTAATGACTAAGACTTGCAAATAGATTAGATTAAGGATCAATAGATCACTTGAATTAGGTTCGATATTGGTCAACATTTTATATATTATTATCCATACTTAACCCAATTCCATCCATGCATCGATTTTTTTTCCAAAATCAAATTGTGATCACAAGCGATCTCAGAATCGAAGATGTAGCCTAATTGCGTGCACATAATTCACTGTGTGGGATAATATTTGGGATGGATCCTTGGGATAGATTACCTTGCTCTCGTATCGAGTCCTATCTTATTCTACCCATTTCCTCGCAGCCACACAACTCCAAAATATTCGTCAAACTTCTTCCATGTGCCCCGAACTCAAAAGGAAACTCAGAAAGCAAACCGCCTCCACTCCCACTCACATATATATATATATATATATATATATATATATATA
>KE504685.1:223413-235884 GCA_000441515.1 Elaeis oleifera | reverse complement strand
GAGAGAGAGAGAGAGAGAGAGAGAGAGAGAGAGAGAGAGAGAGAGAGGAGAGAGAGAGAGAGAGGATAGTACGTACTCTCCAGGCTATACTGAGAGTAGTGGAGGTCGAAGGATTTGGGATCGGTGTGGGACAGCAGCGGTCGGCGGCCCTGCTTGGCGTACGTCTCCACCGCCGTCCGTACCAGATCCGCCACCGTGTTCTCCGGTGACATCACCACGAGCACCGGCCCACGCTCCGCTCGATCGTCACGTTCAGCAGCAGCTTCGTCAGCCGCTGCGCTGCCGCCCTCCGTTGATCTCCGGCCGCCAAGGGAGCTTCGGGTGGTCCTCCGGTCGCTGGATCGGCGTTGCCCGGTCGGAGGCCGCCTGCGCCGGACGGTGGAAGAAGGGTGCGGATCGCCGCGCGGCCGCGGGCCCCGGGAGCTCATGGCGGCTCCAGGATCGTGAAAAACCGGCCGTCGCCGAAGCGAGAGCGAGAAGAGGGATTGGAATCGAAGGCGGGGTCCGGTTAGCGTTAGGTTCCCGGTGGGGATCTAGGGCTAGGGTTTGGCATGGCTTGGGGAGGGCGAGAGAGGGCGGGGCATCGTTAAAAGGATGGGATGGGGAGAGAGTCCGAGGGCGGAAAAGACCCGTTTCGAGGAAGGCGAACTCGAATCGAATAACCCTTGCTTTCTGTGAAAAAACGGGAATCGCGCTGGGGAATAGTATACGTTGAGGCGGGCTTTTTGGGTATTTTGATGATCGTAAGGGGCTCTCTATTGAGACGACACGTGTCGACATACTCGTGAATCTACTGCTCGTGGTTGTGGAGGACCCCAACGCGGTAATCGGACGTGACGAATTAAAAGGACTCATAGTTACACTATACTCCAAGGTGCTCCACCAAATTAGAGATCGGAAGTTTAGTCGACTAAGCAGTTTCTCTGCCTGATCGGATTTAAATACGATAGATTTTATTAATCTATTTAAATTAAAAATAAAATAATTTTACATATAATATTTAAATAAATTTAAATTAAATATGAATAATAATATCCTCCACTCCAAACCCAACTTGATATAATGTAACTTAATCTATTCCTCTTTCAATTCGCTCGATAGATGATAGCCATCATAGCATCGTTCACCTCGATTGTCCCTCCCCAACAGTCGATTATTATTATTTACTTAATTTCTAAGCACTTAATTAATTTGTTTATGTATAAAGTGATTTGAATTCTCTTGAGTTAAATCAAAAATTAGGTCACAAGATGAACTACTCTCATTTATATAGTAGCTATATAATTACGTAACCTGACCTGCTACAGTGTACTCTACCTACTTTACCTAACTTCACCGGGACAGCTACATGTCATGCATAGGCATGGGAGTTTTAATAGGGATGCAAATAGGTCGAGTCAAATTGGATCGTGAGTGACTCTGATTTGATCAATTTTTTGTTCAAATTCTGATGTTAGATCCAAACTCAATTTAATAAAAAACAGGCTGAGTCCATAACCAAATTTTGACCCAATAAATCATTCAAGTCGAGTCGAGTTCATATATAATGCAGTCCTAACCCAAAAAATTAATCCACATCAGATTCAAGTTTGATTCATTGCCCAAATTTCATGGTATCCTATTGCCCATATCTTTTGTTCATGTGATGGATAATATATATGTTAGAAATTACAAGCCTATCTATCACAGATGGAGACCATCTCTTATTTGACCAAAGAAATTCTTTCCATTGTTTGGTAGATCAATAAGGTTGCTCCTAAAGATGAAGCTATTAAAAGCAGTCATTGCTCGACATGCACTATAGTGCCAAACAACCACTAGTTGGAGATCAGATTCAAGTTCGGTTCATTGCCCAAATTTCATGCTATCCTATTGCCCATATCTTTTATTCAGTTGATGAATAATATATGTGTTAGAAATTACAAGCCTATCTATCACAGATGGAGATCATCTCTTATTTGACCAAGAGAAATCCTTTCCATTGTTTGGTAGATCAGCAAGGTTGCTCCTAAAGACGAAGCTATTAAAAGCAGCCATTGCTCGACATGTGTACTATAGTGCCAAACAACCATTAGTTGGAGAGATTCGAAGCCTCTATGACTCCATAAGCCAAGTAAGAAAAACTCTGCTTCAGATATATATAAACAAGTCTTCAATCTTCTAAGAGTGAAAAGAATATGATAACTACAAATTGAAACTATCAATAGAGTGACTAAAAACAACCTCATGATAAAGCTACCTGCTTTTTTCAACATATAAATACTCTATCATTTTATCATTTCAAAGTTTCCGACTAATGCTACTTGATACTTGAAGAAATTATTGAATGATATGCTAGCGAACTTGTAAAAAACAAATTAAGGGCATGCTTATATAGAATTATCTACTTAGAAATTATTGAACTATATGCTCATGATTAGAAACTGACTGTTTCATTTCACCAGTTAGTCCCCTCCCCCCACCCTCCCCACATTTTCGGCCCCTCATAGGTATACTAGGTTTGGTTGGGTCATAGATTAAAAGATCCAAAGTAGACCCAAAAATCAAATAGGTCAAGTTAAGATTGGTTGGGTCACAATTCAATAAATTTAAATGCTTGTTGCCCAACCAGATAGCCCAAGGAGGAGGGTGAATTGGGTTATTAAAATTTTTCAAATTTAACTAAATATGTATAGAACAGAATTAAATTTAAGCTATAAGTGTAGTGGATCAATTAGCAAAAAAATAAATGCAACGGAAGAAGAAAATCACACACACACAAGCATAGCAAATTTATAGTAATTTGGTACACCTCAGGTATCTACATCCACTTTTCAAGTTATCTATTGAGAATTTCACTATAATCGATCGGATTACAACGAGTTTGTTTTCACTGGATTCACAAACTAACCTAATTGGTTTTAACACAGATCAGCCAATCAAAATCTTTACATTTCTTATCACAAGGCTCTCCCAAACTAATCTAAATTTGGTACAAATCAGTCCTTTAAGTTTCAGCCCCCACTAAAATTTTTATAGAAAATATAGAGGAAAGAAATTCAGTACAATAATAAAAATCCTGTAATGGTTGATTTGTTATTGTTAAAGCTCTCTTTTGAGGATGCTTTGAATGTCAATAATGAATACTCTTGCTTCTTCTTGAATGCATTTAGAAAATCAAGAGAAAATTGGTTGGAAGTAGGTGGACTTTCTTGAAAACTATTGAATGCTCAAAGTGCTCTTTTTCTCAAGAACAGTGCTCTTCTCTTATTTCTTGCTTTTCTTTTATCTCTTAATCATTCCTCCAAACTCTAATTGATTTAAACTTAATTCTAACCATTTTTGACCATTGGAGGTGGAAATAGCCATTACAAAGTTTTTCTGGATGAAAACAGGCTAATGCAAAACTAGCCGTTACACCTGTTAGAAGGCATCGAGTCGGCTCGAATTGATATCGAGTCGGCTCGAGCTGCAGTGCTCAAAAATCAATGTTCTGTCCCATTGAGAGAGCTAACTCAGATCTTGTTTCGAGATAGCTCGAGCTGCAGAATTCGAATTTTAATTTCTGTCCACTGAAAGAGCCGGTTTGAATTTATTTTGAGCTAGCTCAAACTGTAGGCTTAAAAATACTTCTTTCTATCGATCTGAGAGAGCTGGCTCAAATCTTGTTTCGAGCTAGTTTGAGCTGCAGAACTCAAAATACCACTTCTCTACCACCCTGAGCGAGTCGGCTTGAAAGTCGACTCGATTACGTGCCAAGCCAAGGTAGCAGGGGTGTTCCATGTCAGAGCTAGCTCGATTCTTGGATGGGTCGGCTCTAAATCTTTAAGAAGATTTATCTTGTGCCAATGGTCTTCAAAATCCTTTTCACTTGACTCAATTAATCTTCAATTATACTTGAAGTCTTTCAACGATATTTTTCTCTACAAAATATTCTTTGACATGCTTGAAAAATATTAGTATCACATTATGTTCTAATATTTGTAATCATCAAAATCATTCCGAAGACAACAATCTTTCTTTTTGATGATGATAAATATTGAGCATATAGCAGTATATATTATATATAAAAGAATTGCTCAGTATGAAGAGATATACAGTATAAATATAATAAAGTTTTACATTTCAATATATACTATATGCACAAGTAATTTCTTATTAATAAGCTACATGAAAAAGTTGAATTTTATAAACTCTAGATATATGAACTTTTCAAAAGATATTTAGCTATTAAAGTTTAACTCCCTTTAATAAGTGTATTTATGAAATTTATGTAGGTAGAAAATTTTGAAAATTCTTAACTTTTATGAACATCTCAATTCAATTAATGTTTCAGTTAATATCTTAATCAATTATGCTTATATCTTAATCAATTATGCTTATAATATGCTCAATCACTTTTCTCTCCTTTTGTCAACATCAAAAGGAAGAGTCAAAAGTACAAATAGTACAAATATTCGAGATTAGCTGAAGTAAACATTTATTGATAGATAATGATCATTACATACTTGTATAGTTTACAAAAAGTTGCCAACCAAACAATACAACACTTGATTACATTGCAAAGCATAAAAGATAGACTAAAGCAGGATAAGATAAGGACTAAGTTTAAGGATAACTATTCCTTATCGGATGAAAATTCTATGATGGGTTCAACTGGACCAGAGGATGAGGAGGAAGGTGATGATTTCTTACTTCGAATTCTTGCAAAGGGCTCGAGACGAATAGAAGGAAAATCAGTGTCAGGTCTAATAGTGGCACTGAAGGGGGTCTAACAGTGGATGAGTGAGGCTGGCTAGGGGAGGATCTAGGGTGAGTAGATGGTGGGGATATCAGAGCCTAGAGCTGACCAATCTGCATCTCAACCCTCTAAATAGCAGTGATGATAGTCTCCATGCTACCGTGCTGAGAAATGACAATTTCCTCAACTCTTCTAGCAATTTTGGTGGCCTTTGCAATTAAACGTTCAACCTTCGCAGATGTCCTACTCTATTTCTTCTCCAAAATTTCTAACCTCTGAGATAAATTGCTGATCTACTGACAGAGCATCTCAAGCTGTCCCTCAGACGATACTCTTTGCTCCTCAAGACTCTGAAAAATCTGCTGTCTGAGGTCTGAAAACATGGCTCCAATTTTTCAGTGATCTATTCCACTACCTGCTCCACAATCTTGTCAGCAGAGAAACTATGAGTCATAGTAGGTGTGCGAGGAGAAATAGAGGGTCCAGGGTGATGCGCTCCAGCCACTGAAGCAGGGGTCAGTGCCGGTGCAGGTGATGAAGGTACAGTAGCAGGTGCAAGTGAAAATAGCTCATCAGAATCTGAAGAAGAAGATGAGGAAGATCCAGAAGTAGAAACAGGAGCAGGAGCAAGTTCCCCTTCAATCTCCCTAACCTACTCATCACCCACCTTTTGATATTTCATGCAGTGTAGAGTGTGAATGGTACAGTAATCAGTGTGGGTAAGAGATTTGAAATCCTCACCATCCAAGTCATTCCCAGCATCAACAAATATCAAGGTGAAAATTATATCATAGGGCAAATAGGTTTTGGTCTTCGATTTTCCAGCAGCATTCTTAATCTGCTCAATCATCATAAATGGTAGGTTCATTGGAGTTCTTCAACCATATGTACCATAACAGCTAAGTCTCTCCTGAAAACCTAATCAAACCGGCCAGTCCTAAGAAAGAATAGATCATACTATGTAGAAGCTTCAGCTTAGCAGGCAAAAGATTGGCATTATAAAATCAAAGTTCTCCACATCATTTTTGCCTAGAACCCTTCTAAGTCCATCAAAATCATTCTCTAGCTCACTAACACGGATTTCAAAGGATAGTATTTTCAAAAGATGCCCTCTCTGATCTAGCACAATCTCAACCCCTTTTACCATAGACTAGATGAAGTCTGAATCTATTTTCAAATTTTCAAAAAATTTTCTAACCAGATTGGGATATGTAGGTACCTCAAGAGAGCATATCTTTTTCCATCCTTACTATCATATCCAAAATCCAATCCAAAAATTTTTTTGATCTAAAAATTGAAAACTGACCTTTCTTTCTATGACAACTGTCTATGAAGCCATTGAAAATCGATTTGGTGGAGAAATTGAAGCAGAGGCTGCGGGGCGAAGATCCTCGAGCTGTCTCTTCCTCTTTGAGTGGACTTTGCGCTGTTCCTCGATGCCACATTTCTTCACAATCATAGTACAGGTTTTGAATGCCATTGCTCAAAATCTCATGGATTAGGAGGGTAGAAGGATGAGGGATGGGATGTTGGAGGTTTAAGAATGGAGCCGAGAGAGGGTTAAAGTGGGGTAAGCTAAGAAGTGAGTGAATAGGGTTTGGATAGTCAAGTGGTTTAACTAAAAACTGAGCCTCCGCCTGTCGAGTCAACTCAAAACTCTATTCGAATCAGCTCAACAGTCGAGTTAGCTCGACAGCATAGTCGAGCCAACTCGAGCCATCATTCAAAATTTAAAAAAAATTAAATTAATTCAAAAAATTTAAAAAAACTTGGATCAAGCCAATAGATACATGAGCAAAAAAATATTGAAGTAAATTTTCATTAGAAGGGACCACAAATTCCTAATTCTCCTCTAAACATATTAAATCTGTCTTCATTTAAAGGTTTATAAAAATGTTAGCTAATTGATTCTTAGTTGAAACAAATTCAAGTACAATGTCATAATTTTGAACATGATCTCTAATAAAGTGATACCTAATTTAATATATTTTATTTTGAGTGTTGAATAAATTTTTATTAATTAATGACACTTGTGTTATCACATTTAAAAAAATTATTGGATCAGTGCCATAATCCTTAAGTTATTCATTAATCCAAAGAAGTTGAGTACAGCAACTTCTGACTGCAACATACTCGGCCTCGACCATGGACAATGCTATCGAATTTACTTTTGCTAAACTAAGAGATTAAGTTTAACACAAAGAATTAACATATGCCACTCGTACTTTTTTTATCAATTCTACGTCATCCATAATCAGCATCAGAATATCTAATTAAATCAATTAAGGTTTGCTTAAAAAACCATAATCCTAAGTTTTGTGTTCTCATCAAATATCTTAAAATTCTTTTAATAGCAAGCATATGAGATTCTTTAAGATTAGACTGAAATCTAGCACATATGCAAATACTAAAGAGTATGTCAGGTCTACTAGTAGTTAAATATAACAAAGAGCCAATCATACCTCTATAAAATTTTTGATCTATGCTTTTACTATTCAGCTTTATCCAATCTACATGATGGGTTCATGGGCGTGCCAATTTTTTTTGTATTCTCCATCTCAAATTTCTTTAGTATTTCTAGAATGTTGGTTTGGGATATGAAAATTTCTTTCTTTATTTGTTTGATTTGAAGTCCAAGGAAGAATATTAGCTTCCCCATCATGCTTATTTCAAATTCATCCTATATCAACTTAGCAAATTCTTGATAAAGAATTTCATTAGTAGAACTAAAAATAATGTCATCCACATATATCTGAACAACTAGCAGATCTGATTCTTTCTTTTCAAAAATAATATAGTATTTACATTGCCTCTAGAAAAATCATTATTGAGCAAAAATTTACTTAATCTTTTATACCATGCTCTTGGTGTTTGCTTTAAACTATACAATGCCTAATTAAGTTTAAAATATGATTTAGATAAGTATGATTTTAAAATCTGATGGTTATTCCATAAAATTTTTTAGCAATAAAATCTTTTAGAAATACACTTTTTACATCCATTTAATACAATTTAAGATCTATTTAACAAATAAAAGTAAGTAGCTATCTAATGGCTTTTAGTCTAGCTACTGGTGCATATGTTTCATCAAAGTCTATTTTTTTCTCAGATTATATCCCTTCGTAACTAATCTTACTTTATTTCTTACTATATTATCATTTTTATCTAATTTATTTTTGAAAATCTATTTAATACCAATAATTTGATGGTCAATTGGTCTACTCATTAATATCCAAATATTATTTCTTTCAAATTGATTTAATTCTTCTTGCATAGTAATTAACCAATTAAGATTACTTTAAGCTTTTTCAATAGTTTTAGATTCTATTTGAGAAACAAAGACTAAATAATCATGATTTTCTCTAAAAGTAGATCTAGCTCTTACACTTTGAGAGGGATCACCAATGATAAGATCTTTAGGGTAATTTGAGTATATCTCCATTCTTTGGATAGATCATGATGCTTTTGGTTCATACCTTCTTAGATTTTTTTATGATCATCACCATTTGAGTCTCCCTCTTCATTAAGATCAGATTTGTCCTTCAAGTTGAGCTCCTTTACTCCCTTTTCTAAGCTCCCTGCATCATCATCAAAAGCATCTTCTTTCTTGAAAATAGATTGTTAGTTTCATCAAAGATAACATGAATAGACTCTTTAACAACTAAGGTACGTTTGTTGAAGACTCTATATGCTTTGCTTGATATGGAGTATCCAAGAAAGATATCCTCATCAACTTAGCATCAAATTTTTCAAGATTATCTTTTTCATTATTTAAATAAATATTTACGTCCAAAGACATGAAAATAACTAATATTGGATTTTCTTTCTTTCTAAAGTTTATAGGGGATTTTTTTAAGAATTAGATGAATCAAAATATGGTTTAAAATATAGCAAGCTGTATTTATAGCTTCAATCCAAAAATATTTTAAAAGTTTTGCTTCACATAACATAGTTCTAGCCATTTCTTCCAAAGTTTTATTCTTTCTCTCAACAACACCATTTTGTTGGAGTATTCTTGGAGTTGAAAAATTATGTTCTATGCCATTTTCATTACAAATATTTAAATTTAGTTTCAAATTCTATATGATTTTATTTAAATTTAATAATTATAGAGTTCTTTTATTTAAATTTTTTTATAAATTTAAAATATAAAAATATTTCATCTTTATGTGCTAGAACAAAATCCAAGTAAAATGAGAAAAAATCATCTATGATCATAAGTCCATACTTCTTCCTCCTAGGCTTGTAGTCCTAGTAGGTCTGAATAACTCCATGTGAATCAATTCAAGTGGTCTAGTAGTTGAAATTATTTTTTTAGATTTAAAACTCTCCCTAGTTTGTTTACCAAATTGACATGTATTTCAAGCGTGATCATTTTAAAATTCAATTTAGGTAAGTCCTTAACTAGATCTTTTGCAATCAATTTTGATAAAGTATGCATATTTGCATGACCTAACATACGATGCCATAGCCAAATAGTTTCTTTGATCTTAATAACTTTAGCAACAAGATATTGACCACTCTTCATGTCTATCTCATTATGATCAATTATGTAGATATTATCATATCTATATCCAATGAATTTGATACTATCATCAAAGAAACTAATGACTATACATAAAGATGATTCAAATATGATTTTAATACCTTTGTCACACAATTGATTTATACTTAACAAATTATGCTTTAAGCTATCAACAAATAAAACATTCTCAATAAAAGTAGAATGAGTGATTTTGATTTTATCAATTTCAATGATATTTCTTTACTATTGTCGACAAAGATTACCACTCCTCCATTCTTTCCTCAAGAGTGATGAATTGACCCTTATCACCTGTCATATATCTTGAACAGCCATTGTCAAGATACCAAGCTCTTTATTCTCATTGGCTGTAAGACATTCTTGTAAAATAGTCAAGTGGCTGATTTAGGTATCCAAATCTTTTGGATCCTTTAGGGTTAGCATTTATGGTTCTTTTGGAACCCAAATTTTTTTACAATTTTTTCATCTAATTTTTTTATGTTGCATGCATATGCTTTGTGTCCTACTTTACCATAACTAAAGCATGTGACATGAGAAGTGAAATGTGATAATAATAAACTAGTGTAAAGATTTTTAAAAATTTTGTTTCTTATTAAGATTAAAATCAATACCAGATTTATCATAGATGACCTTTTGGTTGTTTAGAATCATTTTCAATTTTTCTGAGCTACATGTAAATTTTCAATCAATAGATTCAGCTTTTGAACTTTTTATTGAAAATATATCCTAAAGTCAATTATCTATCTGTAGACGATTGTGTATATTATAATTATATATAAATTATAAATTAATAAAGATTATTTGATTTTTCATCATAAATCTTGCATCTTCCTTGTTTGAACTTTTATATTATGATGAAGTCCTTAGAACTATATATAATCGATAGAGGAGGATCTATCGAATAATTTTAAACTTATTTATGATCAAATAATACGTTATTATCAGGACGATGACGTTTATCAAGTATAGATTGCTGTGTTTCATATGAATTGGTTGTTCTCATAACCAAGGAGTGTGGAGACACTGATATGGCATGCGGATGAAATGTAGGAATATATTTATACTGAATTTGATCTAACTGTGGAGCATTCTACTATCAAGAGTAGCTCACCAAGGATATAAATATAAGTATCCCTTTGATCTGAGATCACCTCGATGACTTGCAAGCAACTCACTATGCTTTAGTGCTGTACTATTTATATTTTTAATATAGTGACGAAAGATTTTTAAGTACAATCAAGTACTTGCGAAATCTGTGTATAAGTCAAGATGAAATTGATCACTCCAAATTGTTGAAAATAATACTTCGATGTATTTCAATTTAGTAAAATCTTGGCTGGATAATCCTCGTGAAAAGTCACAGGATTTATAAATTTGAGACACAATACGGATGTACTGATTAAGAGTTGATAATTAAACTTTGAAATCATCCTGAGTATTGAGGGTCAAAAGGATGAATTATACGGTAACCATATTTCAAGATTCTTGAATGTTGCTTTGCAATAATTTAACCTATCCGAACGTCAGATGTCATTGCTAGATAGTCACTTTGATTAGTCTAGAAATTAGTTCTTATGCTATCGGCTTAGTATTCAAACTTATGAGATCATACACAAAAAAATTTTATTTGATCAGATGACTGATCGATGATTATGAATTGTTGAAGGATATGATCGTCAATATGATTAATGATTAACCTTATGCAAAGGTTATAATGAATAATTTGCTAAGTGTTAGTGAATTGTTGGAAGATTAAATAGTAATTGGATTGCTGACTGACTCAATTTAATCGAGCAATAAGGTTTGGATCAAGTCTAATTGAATTAGATCCAATTAGATCTGATCCGATTATATTATGAGATAACCTAATAGCTAAGGAAGATTAATTCCTAATTTAATCAGGTCTTGGATTCAATTAGTTTTAATTATATTGGGATTTGACTAAGATAATAAGGAGCCTAATTGGATTGGGTTCATTTATTATTTAGATCTAACCAAATTGGATTTGGTTGAAGCTCGAATTGAATCAAGAGTCCAAATTGGATTGGACTCTTCCTCTCTTGCACTGCCCCATATGAAACCCTATCTTATCCCTACGCACAGTAATTTTTATGTGAGATTTTTCACGTCCCTAGCACCTTCATGCACGCCCCTTATCTCCTCTCATCACCCCTTTTGTATTAGGATTAGGATGGTTTAAATTTGATTTAAACCAATCCTTATCAAGTTGTTGATTGATCCCATCCTAATCTCCACACCAACCATAAAAGAGTTGTGGTTTTTGGCATGAAGGCTGATCATAATTCACCATGCAAGCACCGGAGAGAGGGGCATGAAACAGAGAGCAGGTGGGGTCTTCTATGTATGAAACAAGAAAATTATTTCCTCTTTGGGTGTGAGAAATACTGTGGGTGCAAGACCTTTGGTGTAGGTTCCCTAGGGTTTCATCTAGGGATTTGAAAAGGTGAGAAAAGGGTTTCTCCTCTTTCTTCTTCCACCTTCTTCTTCCTCTATAAATCAGCCATCAAGAGGGTTTCTGTGCGAGCTAGCACTTTCGGAAGATAGTTCAGATCGGAGCTTCGAATCGATATTCATAGAGGTCGGATGTCAGTGCGGCTACTGTGCAACAAGAAGAACTTCAAATCCACGATAATCAACTACGGTGAAAATTGACCCATGCTTAGATATGAGATCAGATCTTAATTCCTTGTAGATATGATCTACTATTCAGATATGATCTGTAGTATTCATTTTTAGATTATAAATTTATATTATGTCAATGATCCTTGCTATTAGTGCAAAATTCCGCTGGCGCCGGAGAAGCTGGAGTCGAGGGAGTCGCGGTCACCGCCAGGACCTGCAAAGAAAGTCTAAATCGGAGTTGGGGGTGCTCCAGCAAGACCCTCCGATACTCAAGTCAGTACTCTGCCTCAACAGAAATGGAGTGCTCGAATGAGAATTTTAGCAGAGTTTCGAGATAGAGTTTTGAGCTTAGAGAAGAACGTATCGGGGGTCCCTTTTTATAGACGGAGAGCGTAACTAATTGACAGCGATGTCTGTAACCGTCTGGTAGTGGGCCGTTAGGGGCCACGCGGAGTTTGTTACGGAGAGTAGCGACGTCAGGGGTCGTTCAGAGCCACGTGGAGTCTGTTATGAAGAGTAAAGTGATGTCCATTGTCGTGACTTGTCAGAGAGTGGTAGAGTCGTA
>KE504685.1:175513-185995 GCA_000441515.1 Elaeis oleifera | reverse complement strand
CATCTTACCAGAGCTGTTGCCTTACCCCTTTTATAGTAGGAGGCGGTATGGCTTCGCCGTCCGTGATGTTGACAACTGTAGAGCCGTCAAATCGCCCCGGGCTGTCACTTCGCCGCGGGCCACCATGTTGTCGATGGATTGACAGGTCCTAGGAATTAATTGGCGTCCTTGGCAGGACGATTTCCCAGGTCCCTGGCAGGGTAAAGTCTCCTGGCGGTCGCACGGCGTGTCCTTGATAGGACTGCAGCCCATGCCCGTCGTTCGGCGGTCATACGGGGGCTGTCCGACTATGTATCGGGATCTGGCTGTGAGATAGTGACTTCAGGGTGTGGCCGCCGTCCGGAGGGTGTATAGGAGTCGGGGTGTTAGCCGCTCGCCTCGACGGTGAGTCGGCGTTATCCCTGCCGGTATGGAGTCGGCTCTTGGTCGGTCAATGTCGGTGTCGGTCAGTCGGGCCGACACGCCCAAGCCGGCCATTACCGACGGCCGCGATCGGCGCCGCCGTTGTCAGTCGGGCGGGGTCAGTCGGTCGGTCGGTCCATCTCAAGGATGGGCCTGTGTCGGGATCCGTCGGGATGTTGGCGACAGTCGGTGTCGGAGAGTCGGCGATCCGTTGGTGAGTCGGCATCACGATCAGTCGGCGTTAGGGTCGGTCGGTATATCCCAACAATACCAAAACACGCATCAACAGCCTGAAAAAATATAGTGAAAGTGGGCAAAATATTTCATGAAAGCATCCGGTTTGAGTTGAAAAATGGAGCAAATGTCTCATTTTGGAATGATCAATGGTTAGAAGGTGTGTAATTGAAGTATGCTTACCCGATTCTATTTCATTTAACTTCAACTCCAAACTTGTCAGTTTAGGAATTTAAAGAATGAAGGACATGGAGACCATTTCTAGGAAAAATGTAGTTACGCACCTCGAAGCCACCCTTCAAGATTTCAGGTGTTGCACTGCTAATATAAACCTCTCTAACATACCAGATAAAGTAATATGGAAATAGAGCGCAACTGGAAGATTTTCTATCAGCGAATGCTATAAATTTCTAAGCAATGGTGGTATTTGGTCATCTAACACAAGGAAGATTTAGAATACCCTAGTTTCGAAGAAAACAAAGATCTTCAATTGGCTGCTTCTTAACAAAAAAAATTCTAACAACAAAAACCCTCCAGAGAAGGAATGTTCGAACCACACATGATTGTTCAATGTGCTACACCTTCTCTAAATCCAACAATCACCTCTTCATCTTGTGTACATATGCAGCATCTATTTTGCAGAGACTCACCATAAAGCTTGACATCTCGGTAACACAATCATCTGTCAAAGATCTATGGGAAGGCTGGCATGAATGACTATTAACCAAAACCACCAAGCAAGCATGGAAGGTTATTGCCTCAACCGCCTGCTGGCTGATCTGGAAAGAAAAAAACAGAAGACTATTTAATTTTGAAGCCCTTACAGCAAATACTCTCTATCAACGAATTTATCAAACGTTGGTCAGCTGGTCATTTATTGTTGAGATTAAATCTAAGCCAAGCATTCAAAACAATCATTCAAAAGCTCCAATAAGTTTCGATTTGTTGGGCTATTTGATGCCTATAAAATTTTCAACACAAATAATTTCATATTATATTTATTATCTCCTCTGCAAATCTGTAAACCTGAAACCTAAAACTTGTAAACTTGAAAACCTGAAAACACATAAACTTATAAACCTCTAACCTATAAACATGTCTCCTTTGTTGGTCCAAAGCCAACCAAACTCCTTTTGTACTTACAGGTAAAGTCCTCATCCAGAATAATAATTTAGAATGGTAACACCTCCCGCTTTCATCAAAAAGAAAAAATTCTTAAAAAGGATGGATGAAAAGAAGAAATTATCCATTTGTCCTAATCTCTCAATTTGCATCTTTCCAATTTAGAAGGATATAAGAAAAATAGTTGGAGCATATGAAAGATAGGTTTCAATATTGCTAAAATTACTCTTCATTATTTTTGATGAAAATAAGAGACTTACACTTCATCTTATTTTTTATAATAGTTTAATAAAATAGCATACAAATATCATCTATCTTCTCCTTCATTCCTACATTACCGACAAGAATCTTATTTATATCCACCTTTATATATTTACTAAATATATAAAAGATAGATAAAGATGCATCTATTATCTTGCTCATCCATTTTTCTTTCTATTCATGCTTTATCTAATCCATTTTTTGTACCAAATAGAAGATACGAGCTTTTCATATTTATTTTGAGAGAGACTATTTGGTAATTATCAAATAGGTTTCGGTACATTTCTGTTGATACCAAATTCCAGCTCCTTTTGCAAAATTGTTTTTTTTTTTGGGTAAAGCCTTTTGCAAAATTGTTGGTGAATGATGTTTATTCTTTATTGAGATAGAACATATATTTAGAAAAGTTAATACTAAAGCTGATTGAATAACTTTTTATGTGGCCAATCATATTGAGTCTACATGTTCGGACATGACATAGATCCGACCCGAGTCCGACCCGTTCTACAGCCCAAAGAAAACCTTTCTTTCCCCAGAAGAAATGAAGAGAAACGTGACCCTAGCGAAGCAGAAACAAAAGCAAGCAAGACCCAGCGGTTCCAGGCCTCCCTGTTTCATCCCCTCCTCCTCCCACCTCAGTGACCATGGCTTTGAGTCGTAACTGGATGTACGAGAACAACGGAGGGTAACGGCTTCCTCTCTCTAGCCATCTTCTCTCTTTGTTCTTGGAATCATCTCCTAACATGGACCGTCTGATCCGCAGCACATGCGTGGCGATCGCGGGAGCGGACTACTGCGTGGTGGCCGCCGACACGAGGCTGTCCATCGGATACAGCATCTACACCCGCGACTACTCCAAGATCTGCAAGCTGTACAACGCCTCTCCTCTTCTTTCTCCCTAAATCGATTTCAAACTCGTAATATTTATTAAATTTGGTTGTCTCCTCAGTGGATACTTTAGGGTTTGATGCCAGATTTTGATTATTTTGTGTTCTGAGGTTTTGATTTCTCATGTTATGCATGCTAAGATACGGATTTTGTAATTTATGACCAATCCATTACGATCGCATCTAATTTATTTGAGCTTAGTTTGAGGGTTAGAAGAAATGATTAACTTTGGCTCTGGGCGCGGACTTTTTCCACAGGGAAAGAAAGCACTGGTTGGTGAAAAAATGTATAATGAATAATGCCCTCGAATGGAGTTAAATGTGATGGTTTATATGACCATCTCGTAATTTTACGGACGACGATTTATTTCTGACTCCTTGTTTGATTAAAACGGCACGCAGATCTATTTATAATTCATCCTAGGGCACAATGAGTATGAGCAATATTTAAGCTACGTAGTATTTGCAGCAAAACTACTTGAAAGCATTAGAGATTTTTTTTTTTTCCTTTTACATGCTACAATTTTCTTGAGAATGTTGGTTGTGTTAGCAAAGATTACTTATATTTACCCCAAAAGGTGAAAGATTGGCTATATTTCTCACTGCTTCCTTACTGAATAGTGCTTGAATTTTTGATAGCTGGCATTTCTGGAGGATCATAATTTCTGTGCAAGTACCCTCCTGAATGGTGGTTTTTTTTCTTCCAAGATGGTGATCACATTTATTTGCCATCTTATTCTTGTCTTTCACAATTAACCTTTCTTATACTTTGTCATCCTCATATTCCCTTAGTTCAGCTTTTTCCCTCTCTTTCGCATCTTTCAGGCCTAACGGTTTTTTTGGGGCCATTTACGCTTGTCCTAGATCATGCCTTCCTACTCCATTTTGTTTTGAATATTTAGATCCTATTCTTTATCCAAGTGCTCCATATTCTAGTTTAATAGATTCTGCTTTCTGGTGATCTAGTATTATGTGCAGAATATTGAGATTTGTTTAAACAACTGGGCATATCTGGGGCTGTTTCACTGAAGTGAATTTGCAATTGGAAGTCTTTGATAGCAGTTTAGCCTCCAAATTAGTTTAAAGAGCCTAGAAACCCTAGAGATGCATCAAAACCTCCTAACTAAGGATTTTGTTTGGTAGAAATTCCACCATAAAATCTCCAGTTGATTGAGCCTTCTACCTTCATGATTACTGTGTGTCATTGGACTTCAGCATTGTGGTTCATCAGTTCATCCATCTAAATTTGTCCTCCTAGAGATTATCATCTTCTTGCATCTTGCTAGCAACTTGTTGAGATTTTTTTTTTTTTCAAATGGGTACTGGTTGTCCTTTTGTGCTGAAACTTCTGCATCGGTTTTGATGTGGGTTGCTGAAAATTCAAAATTATGCCAAAACTCCTTGATTTATTTGATCAAATGTTCCATGGGAGTCCTGTGCTTGTTTTGAATTTTTGTGCATCTCTGTGTGCTTCAGTTCACAGATCCATATCATGAATACCTGGACAAGTGATATTCGAATATATCAATGATGTAGATCAGGCTTGGCATGATCAACTTTTTTTCCTAGCTACTTTGATGGACTCTGATCATAGGTTCATGCTGGTATTAATTTTAAATCTGACATAATTTTGACCTCCAGAACAACATTGAAAAAGGAGGTCTGAGGGTGAAATCCCTATTTTGTGGTTCCTCCATAATCAAAAGGATAAACTTTTCTCAGAATTTCTTCTGCCTTGTGAAAAACTAATTTTAGTGCAATATATTATTATTCCAAGACATACTTTGAACCCCAATTATATGATGCATCCATCTATTGTGTTTTGCTTAGTGAGATCCATTGCTTTAGTAATAATGAGAAACATGAAGAGACTTAACATAAGAACCCTGCCCTCACATGGGTCCCACTTACCTATTAGCAACTGGCGATTAATTTTCCGGATTTTATTTGGGCGATGAATCTCTATTTACCCCTAAAGTAACTATATGTCTTTTAGTTTATGAAAAGGAACATATTTCGTTTGCTATATTTGTCATTTGTAAACTGTCGATTGCCCTCCTGACTGCTTTATTTGTTTGTTTGTGTATATAGGGCAGACAAATGTGTGTTGGCATCTTCTGGATTTCAAGGTGATATAAAAGCTTTGCAAAAAAACTTGGCTGCTAGGCACTTGGTTAGTTATCAGAAGATCCTAATGATGGCGCATTTCCCATTTACTTGCTACATATTTGTACTATTCTTAGGGCTATTACATGTGTCCTTTTGACCATTAGACATATTTAGTAATTTTTGAAAGAGATTCTCATGAGAATTGCAAATCCATGTTCATGCCAACCATTGGATTTGAGCGTATAAGATTTTGCCTTATTGGACATTATGCATTTCAGCTGTATGCGGCCTCGTGGATTTGATGTAGTGTACCTTGAATAACTGTTGAAGTTAATTCCATCATTGTTTCAAGCTTTTTATTATTAAATATATTAAATGCCACAATTATGGCTTAAATAATCTTTTGCAATCATATTAGATCACGCTAATTTCTTTGAAGTATGTTTCTGATTTGTTGGACATTGGTGGATGAAGCATAGGGAATGCTTCCATCATTGCATGCCCATGAGGATTAAGTTTAAGTCAAAGTCATATAACATATGAACCACACTTTATCACTTCTAGCTTATTTGATCTATAGATTCCAAGTACACTAATTATTCACAGATTGGATTTTGCATACCTGAGATTTCTAGAGTCTTCACCATTTTCCTTCTAACACTTCTATGCCTGTTGTAAAGTTGATATCTCTGAGTCTTTATTGAATAAACATCAAAAATTGTGTTTCTGATAATTTATTGCAACCAATTCTTCATCTATTACAGTCTTTTACAGTTTTTTTCTGAACAATGTGGACTGAAGCATACATGTGCATCTTGAGTATTATTCAGTCATTGCATGCAAATGAGGCTTAAGGTTCTTCCAGTCATAGTCAGATCTTTGTTGTCTTATGAAACTGTTGATCATTCTTAAAGAATGCGCAATCTCTATCCAAGGTTCATCTTTTTGTTAGGCTTGTACATGGTGCCTTGAGGTTATATATATATAGAGAGAGGTACATTAGCACACAAATGTAATTAAGAACACAATGATGTCATATCAAGGCTAGCAACTTTTTGACATATATTCTTCAAGACTAGCAAATATATAGGATTAGAATTTTCATTGTTAACATATTTGACAATAATCAAATTTAAAGGCAACTCTCAAATCCTTTACATTGTGGATATCTAAAATATGAAATATTAGATTTGCCAATGCTTGGTATGATAATCAAGTCCATGCATAAGAACAAAACCTTGTAGTATGTATATGTATATGTAGATTATGTATAATCTATATACTTGCATACAGACATATATAGATACATACATACATACATACATTTCTATATATATGTACGTATGTATATATATGCATGTATATGTATGTGTGTGTATATGTATGTGTGTACTATACATACATATACACATATATATGCACACATATATGTATATATGTGGGTTTAGAGTTGATATAGAGCCAGGCCAGGCATATAAACAATGGGCCATGGCCCTATACCTTAGATCTAGATATTGGGCATGCATGTCTATGGGCCTGGTGTGGGTTGGCTCAACTTGAGCCCATGAATATGTAAATCCTAGATCCTCAATTTCCTTTCTTCTTATCAAGTTCCATTCTCGTGAGTCTAAACCTGAGGTGATTGCTGTCATTGTGGGGATGAAGGGTAGCGGCAAGCTATGGAGAGGACAAGCAGCGAGTAGTGGAGATGGTAAGAGAGGAGTGGATGGTTGTAAGTGGCAAAGAAGAGGAATGACAAGTGGTGGAGAAGAGCGGCGACCGTGGGAAAGGCCGACAATGACTAATGGAGGAGAGGAGCGGTGGTGGTGAGCGGTAGATGAAAGGACAAGGTGGGTGACTAAAGATGGAGGAAAAGGTGATGGCAAAAAGGGGGATGGGGGCAAGAGTTCTTGTTTCTTTTTGAGGGGGGTGTTGGTGGGGGCTAAGTAGAGGAAGAGTTCATTGTGCCAAAAGTAGGGCACTATCATGTGATGGTCTCGAGATGCCTTCTCATGAGTTAGGCTGTCAGCTAGGCCATGCCGAGCCTAGGATTGAAGGCTTTAGGCCTAGCTTAGCCTAGACTGATAGTTATTTTTTGGGTTAGGCCTGGGCCTGAAGCAGGTCAGCTTGAGATGGCTCATTGTTAATCCTATATATAAAGAGAGATTTGGACTGCACCGATGTTTGTTGTATTGCCCCAGACTGCTTGATTTGGGATGTATTATCCCATATCAGGTTGGAACCAGCATGGAAAGATCATTGGAGTTGGTACAGACCTCAAACCAACCTGTACCAACTCGAACCCTACCGTATTGCTCGGTAGCACTCCAAACCGAGGTGCATACCGTACCATACCTACCCCTATTGACCTGTATCGCCAAGTTTCAAGTGGTACCATGATAAAAAGTGGAAAAAGGAGTCAAATGCTTGCTCAGTACAGAGTAGTACCCTATCGAATCGATAATGTACCGATATGCACCGACATTGAGATTGCGGGCCTTGGACTACGTATATTATGTTAACTCTTTGGAAAAAGGAGTCAGCGATTTAAAACCAAGTTACAATATCCAAATTCAAGATCCAAACTATTGACATGATCCACACTATAGAAAAATGCTTATAAATCAAAATTCATATGTTTTGGTGGTACTAACCTAATCATCAAGTAGGTGTCAAAATGGATAGTTTTAATAGCATGCTACTATGTTTTGCTATAATATGATCATCAAAATCTAGTGAATTTAAATCTAGCCACATTTTATGATATGTAGATGATGATTCATAATGTGGATTTTCAATTTATTCCCCTTATTATGTATTTTACCACATTAGTGCCATTGATACCATTCATTTTTATACTGATTTGATGCATAGGTTAGAGACCACCAAAATTTGTGAATTTTGGTTTGTAGGTTCTTTTTTTCATACTGTAGATTATGTTCCATGGTTTGGATCTTTAATTTGGATGGTCTATCACTTGTTTTATAATTGTTAACTCCTTTTACAAGGAGTTAATATAAAGTCTGTAGTCCAACTCATGTTGTGTGTCTGTGTGCACGTGCGTACGTGTATTATCAATACACTTCTTTAAAAAAAATTGTGAAGAATCCACCTTATTTCTTGAGAATTGGCATATAAAGTCCATTTGCTCTATTACCTTCCTGCCTCCAATTCTTAAATATTAATTTATAATAAAGATGACACATGTTCTTAATATGAAAATTGTAGAGATGTGGATATTGCTCTTTTGATTTGAGCAAAATTAGACATGGCAAGGCCAGCAAGAGAAGGAGGAGGGAAACTTATTACGTTATATTTGAGTATAGAAGGATGCGATTGTAATTTGGGGTCATGAGAAGCATCTTTCATGAAGTTTTGACCTTAGGCAGACTATATGTGGTTTCATCATCCTTGTTAATTCCTTCTTGTTCTCAATCCTTCTCTTTTCCTTACCTCCATCAGCTTCTGTGGTTGGTTGGGGTGGGTGCATGAATATGCATTCATGCGAGTGCGTCTCCGTATGTGCATGGCATATGTGTGGTTGCACAGCCATTGGATCAGTGATGTGTTTGTTGAATGCAATGGTATCTGGTCATTGTGATTTTGTTGAGTGCCTTAAAATCAGTTTCATCTACATGCTTCGCCCCTTTTGTATCAGGTTAGCTTGATGAATCAAATCATGATGGACCATGTTTGAGAATGTCTTTCTACATCAGCCCTATTGATGAAAGAGGGGCTTATCAGTTAATATATAAGGTCGGTTGGCAGATTGGGAAACAGAGCTCATTGGTTATGCATATTTAAAATCATCCAACAAAGGAGCAACCTCCTAAGGTTTCTTTGGAAACATCTAGTTAAAAAGGAAGGCAAAACTTTGCTATAGGGAATTGTGTCCGATTTTTAAGGCACAACTTTACGAAGGATAAGTTAAACTCAAATTATGCTATTATTGACTAATGATTTGCATAATCCTTGTAACAGTTATTCTAGTGTGGGTGCATGTGAAAAATACAGAAATGGTACTGTGAAGAATATCTGTGATAAATACGAGACACTGTGCTGCAAAGCACTGACTATAGAATAATTTAGAATAGACCTATAACATTGAGAAGTTGATGTAAGCTAATTGGTTTTACAAGCTCTACATGCCTTGATGAGGGAAATGATAAAAATGATTGAGTGGAGCACATCATTTGCTGCATGCCAACCTAGGAACAAACTATTTTAGCTGGGCCAGCTTCATAAATGCTTTCATTTCATATATTCCTGCCATTTAGAGTCTTGGTTCTACAAGCGGATACCAGACCTTCTTAATAGGATACTAAAATAACAAATGATAGTATTGGTGGGTTGCCAGGCTAACACACTTTAAGCATGGTGCTAACTTGTCTTAAACTTTTAGAGCAATCTAAGTATGACTATCTTTTGCTGCTGTCCTTTCTAGGGACAAACACATGCAGCATATAGGTGCATGTCTATGCATAGATAAGAATTATTCTTTATTTGAGACCTAGCAATAAGCTACATGTTAAATAATACATAAGAGAAGATTACTAGGATAGAAAAGGGTAATTTAATTATTAAGGTGATAGATTGAGGGGGAAAATAGAAGAGATTTTGCATGGGAAGGAAGAGAAAAGGAAAGAAAAGTCAAGATATGTCGTCATCATTTCTTATGGTTGCTGCTGCCTGCTATGTGAGAAGTGTTTGCTTGCCAAGTTAGGTCAAGCATCTACATGGAGTTCTCAAGTGACCTGTTACAAGTTGAACTCCAAGGTTGGCTGGTTGATTCATTAAAAATGTACAAAGCAAGGTTGGAAGAATTGGTATCAATAGGTGTGCATGTTGGTGACCAATACGATACGGTATTAGTCGATACCGTGCCAAACCACAGCATATTGGAACCACGAGGAGGGAGAGGAGACGACTGGGGGAGGGAGGGAGAGAGAGGAGAGAGAGAGAGAGAGAGAGCGGACTCATCATTGGAGAGAGGCCAGTGGGGATGTTGAGGTGGTTGAAGGTGGCGAGGAGGTCGTGGTTGGCCCCGTCGAGGGAGTGGAGCTTGGGCTTGCAGTTGGACTCTCAGCAGAGGGACTGAAGTTGATTGGGGAAGTAGCAGCTTTCAGACTAGCGGAGGGAGAGGAAGTGGCAGCTTTGGGGATGGAGAAGGACTTGATATTGGAGACAAAGCCTTACTTGTAGTCCTACTTCAGGAATCGCTGGATCTGGTCGCAGCAGTTGGTCTGGATGATGCAGATCCAGAGGGAGGTTTCTTGGAAGGAATTAGGTTTAGTTAGGTAGGAACCCTAACCTAACCTCGGATGGAGAAGTGAGAATTCATTTGTTTTTAATATTATTAGGATTTTAGATTTTTTTCTTTTGGGGGGCGGGTGGGAGGGATGGAATCACCGGTGGGGGAGGAGGGAGGAAGAGGAGGCTGCCCTGGAGGGAGGGAGGGAGGGAGAGA
>KE504685.1:128690-142594 GCA_000441515.1 Elaeis oleifera | reverse complement strand
ATATATATATATATATATAGATGTGTGTGTATGTATGTATGAGTAGAACTAATATGCGTGCACCATACAATAACTCTCATAAAATTGATTTTGATCATATGATTGGGCTCGACACTAATAATCCGATATAGTATATATGATCTACTATATCTAAACTACTTGAAAAAGATAGCTTGGTACTCTACGCCATTGTCATATAGTCTAGAAAGGGCTAGAAATATGCAGTATTACCTCTGAATGCAAAGAAATTATTTCATATTTTAAATATGTAATACATATATCATAATGAAGCAACTATTGCACCAAGACTCAGCCTCTTGTCTCTCTAAATTATTTATTATCAAACAATGTGTAATTTAGAGATGTCTTGTTTATGCATCCAATGGTTAAAAATGGATAGTTTAAACGACCACAAGCAACACATATTTTTGACCATAGGATACATAGGTCAAGAATCTTTAACTATCTTGTGCATATGTACTTGAGAATGCACGCAATATATCTATATATATATATATATATAAATATGCATATGTAAATACATACATATATACACAAACACATTTACATATATACATAAATTTAAGAGATCTTAGCCTGAACCTGACTTAATCTTCCAGTAGGTCAGGATTGGTTCGCTCATATCCAGCCTATAAACAACAACTTACCAGAATATGCCAATTGGATTCAAATTGAGTTGCACTCAGTAAATAGATTCTGGAGGTGAAAATAGTATAGATATTATTCATCCGGATCCATTTTCATATTCATATCAATCTAATATCCGTATCTATATCTATATTTATCAAAAAAAATAAATATAGATATGGATAGATAATTATCTGATCCGTATCCGAATATCCAAATCGATATATAACTCTATATAATTTTATATAGTACTTATTAATTTTTCTAAAATAATATATAACCATATAAATATGTTATTAATTTAGCTTATCATTTATTTCGTAACATCTTTGATTCTGTAGCCATAAAGTTTAATTATCTAAGTTATATCTATAATTATATCTATACTTCTAGTATCCGAATTATATCGTATCCGTTTAAAATAAATATGGATATAAATTTTTGTATCTGAATAATATCTATATCCATATTTATATTCATTAGAAAAAATAAATCTGGATATGGATATGATAGTATCCGATCCAATTTCAACCCTAATAGGTCCGGTCCAAAATTGCCATACCTAATTGTAACCAATACAGGAACAAATATATTTAGTTTGCATAGCTGATTGCGATTTGGATTTTTTCATAGATTTTGGTTGCTAATCAGTCATCCTGCCATGCCAACCACTGGCGAATAATTTACACCAACTGACAGATTAATGAGATTATGATTACTTGCATAAGAAACAATTCCTTATGAAAAACAATGCTATTTTGCAACCAGTAACGTATATTATTAAGATACAAAACCACCCTTACTATTTTATCACGCCTCATTATCCATTAATACCTAAATTTGGAGGATACGAGAGATGGCTTCCCCAACTCCCGTCGGACCAAGCAATCCAATCCGAAATCAAGCCCAAAACCCCGTGCACGAATACCATAGCCCACGTGTGTCGTGCTACCGGTTTCCGCAACTAACGGAGTTAAATTGCCCTGCCGATTGACCTCGCCAGGAAGCGCAGCGGAAGAAAGAGATCGACGGCAAAAGGCAAAATGGGGAAGGAGCTGACGGAGGAGCAGGTGGCGTCGATGCGGGAGGCGTTCTCCCTCTTCGACACCGACGGCGACGGCCGGATCGCGCCGTCGGAGCTGGGGATCCTCATGCGCTCCCTCGGCGGTAACCCACCCAGGCCGAGCTCAAGGAGATCGTGGCCGCGGAGAACCTGACCGCCCCTTCGACTTCCCCGCTTCCTCGACCTCATGCGCGCCCACCTCCGCCCCGAGCCCTTCGACGCCAAGCTCCGCGACGCCTTCCGCGTCCTCGACAAGAACGCCACCGGCGCCGTCGCCGTCGCAGACCTCCGCCACGTCCTCACCACCATCGGCGAGAAGCTCGACCCCGCCGAGTTCGACGAGTGGATCCGCCAGCTGGGCGTCCCCCCGACGGCACCATCCGCTACGAGGAATTCATCCCCCGTATGGTTGCCAAGTAGTGATGGTCGGTCTAACCTTAGGATCCGATCTGATCCGAGCACTGGGTACGATTCTTCTCGTCGACCCATTTCTCGCCCAGATTTGGTCGATTAGGATTTATTAGGTAATTGGGATCTAATTGGTTCTTTGTGTAATCACTGCGTTGCTTGGGTCTTTGATTGCAATGATGGATATTGGAACCAAAAGTTCGAAGCTTATTGGGATCTAATTGGTTCTTTGTGTGATCTCTGCGTTGCTTGGATCTTTGATTTCAATGATGGATGTTGGAACCATGAGTTCGAAGCGTTTTAGGTTTCGCTTATGGATTGCTAGTATGGAATTTCTTTATCTAGTTGTTCATTGAAGATGAGTAATTTTATGAATTTACATTGGTTAGATGTGGTAATGATATTTTTTCCAAAATTTGAGAGTTTAATTTCTTTTATTTTTGGATTATGGTTCACATGGTGGCAAATGTTTCCTATTTTAACTCGTTGCAAAAATATTGTTTATAAATATATAAGCAATGGACGTTTAATAATCAATTTTGTGTGATTTAGATATGTTTAAGTGTTTCTATTGCCTTTACACATATTTTTGCAAAATTGTTATGATGCCTACTGATGTAAATTGGAAGAAAGAGATGCACTGGATTACTGAGGAATAGAATGAGAGGAAAAGTAGCAATGTATGATGAAACATGTAAGATGGGATCCCTGGAGTAAGCAAAAATGGCATGAATGTGGAAGTTTGATATACCACGTAGGAATAGGAATTGCATGATCTCTGATAAGCTAAAAAGGAGTGGCAACAGACAGAGTTTAAAGTGGGGATCTTTCAAAAATATCTGGGTGAGCTTTTAGCTTTAAAGTCTTGAGGATAAATAGAAGCACCAGATTGCTGAGGTTGTTATATATGTCCTGTGGTAAGCTTAGAACAGATGCATGTCCAAAATCTAGATAGGAAGGAAGATGGACTGCTTTTTGAATCTTGGTGATCTCTGAAATTAATATTTGATAATGTAAGTAAAGTAGTATTTAGAAGGATAATATGCTTACCTTTTGAGAATATACAAACCGGTCCCAGCATACCATGTGTCATGGGATGGGGAAGTTTTGAGTAATTTCTTTTGTCCATCCTTCATGTGATGTATTGCATGAACTATGAGAGACCTGCAAGCAGCTCGATATAAAACAAGTTGGTGGAGGAACAAGATAACACAATGAGAAAAATCAGGATAGGCTTCTTTGGAGTTCATATGTAAAAAACATGCATAAATACTTTTAGTTTGCAAACACCCATCCTGCCATCCATTCCCAGCAAAGGGAAGGAAACATGTTTGCTTGAAGGAGTTCTAGTTGCTAATTAGAAGTGTTGTTAAAAGTTATGGCCTTCATCCTGCACTTTCAATGTGTTTGGTCAACAACAAAGTGATCTAACAAAGCATTCTTTCACTTTGTGTTAATCTTTGATATTGTCCTGACAGTGTTTCTTCTATTGTATTGCACAACGATGATGATAGATCATCACAAATCATTTCTTATAGTAAGTTTTTCTAAACAATGATGGAGTCTTGCGGACTCACTTTTCATAGTTGGCTTCATTTAAGTAGAAGAAAGGGCCTAAAGATGATCCTCCTATATTCCACGGCATCCAGCTGTCGTGACTCAATTTAAGCCAGAGTTAAGGATAGGAAAGAAAGGGCTAGCATTGGGGTTAGTATGAGGGTTGACGAGTGGAGTAAGCAAGTAGAAGATACCAAGAAAAGCCTCAAAGGGAATTGTTAGGTCTGATGGACGTTAGTATCATTCATTGAAATGCTAGTGACCGGTGATGGGGGATTATGCAGCTGGGGAAAGTTGGAGATGGTTGAGAGTTTTTGGCAGTCATGTTGGCCAGTTGAGTCCATTGAGAAGAGGCATAATGAAGAAGAAATACGAGGTTGAGAGGTTTCAACTCTTAAGGAGTTGGGGTTGTATCTCATGTTTTATTGTATATGATCTGAGGCATTGATTATAGCTATTAAAAACAATGTAATAAGCAAATTCCCTAATAATGTCCATTTGTCAATAATAAGTACACTATTTTTGTTGATAAATATTAAATGATTGTTGGTTATCTATGTCTATGAATTATTTTGTTAGTTGTTGAGCTTAATCAAATTGAACATGAGATCTCAATGAGTTTCAACATGCAAGGAATTGGGGTTGTGTTTGGTGTTTTATTGTTTATGATCCAAGTCATTGACTGTAGCTATTAAAAAACAATGTAACCCGAATTGTTTATTTGGCTCAGTTTTCAGATTAAGATCTCATGGAGATAAATTCCCTAACAATGTCCATTGGCAATAATAAAAAATTATGAAACAATTTTGGTTCATAAATACTAAATGATTGTTGGTTATCTATGTCTATGAATTCTTTGTTTGTTATTGAGCTTAATCAAATGGAACATGAGCATGCTTGCTAATCTCAAGCTCAAGATTGTTGCTGACCAAGTGGATCAAGCCAAATTTTTTCTTGGAGCTATGCATGAATAACTTGCTCTTTTGACATTCTTAAGCAAACTTGGCAGAAAGAAAAAAAAAAATCTTTGCATGCACGGAGCTGCAATGGTTATTTGGGTACCTTCAATCTGACAGTCCACAAATAATAAACATCTCAAAAATCTTTGTCAGTTTTTCTTGCTGAGTGTTATTTATGGGCAATTACTTCCATGAACATTTAGAAATTTCAGATGAAGGTAATACCTGGCTCATTTAGTGCATCAATCTATAAACATTCTTTTTGAATGTGTGACAAGATGATAACTCCATCATTACCTTTAATTTATTGGTGTTGAGCTGGTTTGAAGCTTTAAAAGCCTTTCAGAGCCCTGTAATCTGTATCCGTAAATTCCTTTCACCTTGATCTTTGTCTTTTCTGCTGTTGCTGTCAAAGACCAACTTACAATGCTTTTCATCTCTTTATTACCAGAGCAGGGTTCCTGTTTCATGCGGGGAGTTCATGAAGAGAAGGAGAAAGATGAAGTAAAATAGTCTGACAAGTGACTGGTCATATTTTCTCAAGCAATAATCTAGTTTGGTTGTTAGTTTAATTTTTGATGAACTATCAGCATCTGCCAATGCTTGAGCTTTGAAACTTGATTGAGTAGTTTTAGTTTTTTGCCTTGTTCTTTACGGTTTTCATTTATTTGGGGCATGTGACTGGTGACTCATGTATCAGTCCCAGGAGCTCTTAAAAGTTAATATCCAATCTTCAAGCAGACTCATTAATACTTGCTGTTGGCATGCTCATTAAGCTTTTCTGAGACTATTATTGACACTCCCAGTTCTCGCAGTGCTCCAAAACCCTGCAGCTCGAGCAGCAGAACTGAATTCTGAATTAGTTCTACTCCCAGATGACTTAATTGTGAGCTAGAACTGTTGCAGGCTGACAAGATCTATGCTGAAGGTTTCCGTGTGATACTTAAAAGAAGTTCTCATTTCATGAAAATAATGTAGATCTGAGGGGCTGATGTTATGTAAATGTATCACTGCTTTGCATGCATCTTTTAGACCTTAATCTGTGGCTAGCTTGAAAAGGAAAATGTAAGCAGCCAAGCTTGTATATCAAGATTCAAGAGTTAAGGAGTATGTTTGTCGAAAGTGGTTGCCATCATCCCAAGCTCGAAGGTGGTCAGTAGCCAAGCTTGCATATTGATGACCTTTTGTGCAAACATGAGTGATCTGAGGAAGCATGAAATCTGTCTGCAAGGTTTGAAAACTCAATTATGGTATCAATTTGATTAGGGATGCCACATTATGGTTTTGTCACTTTTGGTGATTCTGGAAATTTTATGTTATTATTTATCGCTCATGAAGTTTGGACCATCTACCAGCTACATAGTTTGTCTTACATATTCACCCAGATAAATTAAAATACAGGAGTTCAGGATACTTGCAACAATGGCAGTACTGTGTTACTGCCTCCTGTTGAATCGCGCTGGGTATTCCTATACACAGCCTTGATGATGAAGGCACACATCTATAATTTCCAACAAACGCTTGCTAATATTTTTTTTCCTTAATTCCGGGGAGATGTATGAATGCTACATTTGTCACCAGTGAGCTATAGGTCGGGATGGTAAATGATCTGAACAGGCTTGAAGGAAGCTTTGATCAGGTTCAATTCAAAGCTAAATGAACCAAACTTGAATGAGCAATTTAGGCTCAAAATTAGTTTCAAACTAAACTGGAAAATGATCCAATTAGATTCAAAAATATATGTTGTGTGCGTGTGTATGTTATAAGGTAAGATGATAGCTTTGGTTCTTAGATCTAATGATTTATGGTTTTAGAATTCTATCAAGGTTGACTGTTTTATTAAATTTCAAACACATTAAATATTAACTCAGAATTGAACCAATGTTAAACTAAGCTTTCATTCATAATGGAATGAGCATGTTTGAAGTTGATTGATTTCCATTTTGAATCCAGTTCGAAATAGAGTAAACAATAAGTTTGATTTTTTACTTTCAAACTTAAAATTAATTTCAAACCAAACTTAGATAAATCCATGCTTGATGAAGTTCGGCTCGATTACAACTCTAGCTATAAATAATTCATGGGTTATAGTGTTATGCTAGTTGATTGTGGCCAAATTTCACCTGCTTGATTTTGATCAACTTCTATTTAGATTTTTTTTTTCTTGGTGCTTATCTAGGACATGGAATCTGTGACTTTATTTGCATACCTATAGAGGTTGTAAATGGCAATAGGCAGCTATAAAGGTTATTTGTATGGCCAACAATACAGCAAGCCAATTCCACTGATATCAACTCTCAACAACCAGTGCACTAGGGTGGCCTCAGCCCTTTAAGCCTTAGTTTTGGCAATTCCTAGACAGAAAAAAAAAGAAAAGAAAAAAAGAAACCTCAATAAACAAGTCATTTTAGCCATAATTATTTCACATAGCTTTGGATTGACCAGCTGAAAATCCCTTCCAGTTGGTTTATGCTCCTTCAAAAGCTTCACACCACTTCAAATTGCTTGATTAAAGCCAAAAATGGGGAAATGATTGGAATCAAGTGGTACATAGCCTTACAAATCCATGCGAGTTCAGCCCATGTTGATGGTGTCTGATAATAGTCAATATAAGAATTAGATTTTTAGTATCAATAAAATTATTATTAAAATATAAAATGCCTCTACTAATAGTTTTATTGATGGCATATTGAATCATCATTCATTATCACTAACATTCAAGTCATTAATATATTAGTGATAATTTTTAAAATTGATCATTATTAGTCAACTCAATAGTGACAGTATTATTGTCACTAATATTTGTAATAACAGTGACAATGATATGTTATCATAAAATCTATTATTGCTAGCGACGACGATGTCGTCCCTAATATTTGTGATAATCATGACGCAAATATTCTCATCAATATTATGCCTATTAGTAACACAAGTAGCATCACAATATTTTTGTCTATAGTGACTACAAAGCCGTCATTAGTATTAGCATATTAGTAACAATATTTTTTATCACTAAAATGAAATAATATTAATGACAAATAATGTCATCACAAAAATATATAATATTGATGATAATTAGTATCACTAAAACTTTGTAACCATTAAATATATTTTTATCAACGACAAGATGTCACTAATAATGATTTTTTGAAAAATAAATGATCTTGTAAGTGTATGTTGTATTATCTATTTTACAAATTGAGATCAATTCATATTCATAATAACAATAAACATAGATGCATACAAATTAAATATATCAAATCGTTGTGTATCTATTACAATGCTAAATTGTGTCCAAAATACAATTATAAATTTCAATCCACACATATCTATGGTAAAATATAAAAAACATGCGCTACGATCTTATGATCTGCATAATGTATGAAAATCATTCTGTATAATACATAAAAATCATAATTGATCCTAAGAAAGTTTAATTACAATTTTGCATAATGAACACATAAAAAAAAAGTCAATTAGTATAATTTAGAAATATAACTTATATTAATATAATTATATAAATATTACAAAGAGAAGAGAATAGAATTATGAAAATAAGATAAATTAGGTAATCATATAATATATTTTAATTGTAAAACTTACATTGATAGTAGGATCAGCCGAAGAAGATGCACTAGATAGCTGGTCAAAAAATGATCTGTCACTACTAAAGTATACAAAAAGAGTAGTCATTTGATATTACAAGCTTTCTTGAATCTCTTTTTGTATTTCTGTATGTTGTGCCTCAATAGTCTTGTACTGAATCTTAAGTTTTGCACGTTAAAATTATATTTCTACCTGGAGTTGTGAATTAGCATTCTTTTGCCTTTTTCATCTTAATAAGTCTTTAGACTTTATCCTCTAAAATATTAGCATGCTTCTGTACAACTTCCGCTTATGCATGGATACTCTACCTTTCTTTGGAGGTAGATATAATTCTTTCTGTTCTTAAACCACGTGAATAACCTGACCTCCTTCCCAATACAAGTATGAATGCTCAACTAGTGGTACTGATGCAGAAAAAATTTTCTCTTGATGTATCTCATCCATCTCTTGAAGATTATTCTATATTATACATAATAATAAAAAAATATAATTAAAAATTATCAACATAAAATCATCAATCATAACAATCATATTCTACATACTATAATCTCTTCTCCATTTGGAACAGATGAACTTCCATTAGATTTCAAATGGGTGATCTTCCAAACTGTTATAGCATCCAGCCACTCTTCAGACTATGGATCTTTCTGTTGGTAATAAACAAAAGAAAAAATAAAGATAAAATCTTAGACCTTAAGTTAGAAAAGTTATGAACTTCTAACTATTGTATAATAGTAGAAATTAATATAAGTATTACCATCTCATAGATTTTTTGAACTATTGATTTTGTGTCTGTAGTAGATCCAACCTCTAGTTTACTCATGTTGGATGTACTTTGGATGCACGTATCCTATGTTAAAGAATATATTAAATTTAAAATATATTAAGATAATTAAAAAAGCAAACAATGTGGTTAAAATGATCACAGGAAAGTACTTTGAATTTTTATGCACCCTATTTGTGCTCAATTAATCACTGCCAATCTTCTAGAGAAACATCATCTGGATAATCCTTCTTTTCACGGTATGCTTTATAAAGTTGAGTTCTATATTGTCTTTATACTTATTTCATTATATATGGATAAACATCGTCTGAGAAAGAAAAACTATTCTGAAAACCATATCAATAACAATACTTATTTATAATAATTAATCAACTAATAATACTATATAATTCTAAAGATGTGCAAAATTTTTATCAATCATGAAAGTTTATTTGCCAAAATAAACCATATATATACATCTGTATAAACCTTTAAAAATCTTCACATTGTCTTGATATCCTCATCAGGTATATCTTTCCAACCTTTAACTTGAAGAGGTACAAACTATCTAACATATTTATGTTACTTCTGATTTAAAATACTTGACATGTTATCCATATACTTTGTCAAATAGACGAGAAAACTAAATTTTATCGAAGCTTTTTTCCTTGATCTTCTTATTGATGAAGTTCGTATTAATAGCTGGCCCACGACTTCTCTTCTTAGAGGCATTAGAACCTATTAAAATTTTTTTAGCAAATTAAATGATGCATATAAAATTCATAAACTAATAAGACAGTATGTAAAAAATATTTTATTGAAAACTAATTTAAATAATTACTAAGTCAAGGCCCTAAGATCATGGTGAAAATTTTTAAATCTTACTATTAGTTACAAAGTATTGCATGGATAGAGATGTATCAACAAACACATTGACACCTTACGATTCATCACGATCAAAATTTGTGGGTTTTGTTGAACTCGTTATTGATAAGTACTGTGATGACATATTTTATCTATCAAGCAAATATTTTCAATGCAACATCAAAGCACTTTGAGATCTAGCTAGCAACCACAATATAAATCTACTAAGTAGTAATTATGATATATTCAATACAAAGTTACTAACAAAGCTAAAGTATTCACACACCACTATTCTATAAAAATCAAAATATTAAAGTTTACATAAAAAATATAAAGAATAATTTATAAATATATTATAATAATAAAAGAGAATGATAAATAATCCGTGGCATAAATATTCATATTCGAGAAATAAATACAATCCAATACAAGTCCAAAATAGAATTATAAATAATCAATCATCATTAATATCATTTTCATGAACTGGATTTATCTCATCATCATCAATCAAATAAGTTTCTCATCATTAGTTTTTTCTTCTTCTTCCTCCTCTCTTTTTTGAGCAAAAAAAGTATGATTTGTAAACTAAAAGGGAACTTAGCCCACTAGTAACACTTCTTTCTACTATACTCCTAAAGATTTTAAATTTATTGTGTCACAGATAATATATTACTAATGATAATATTATTTGTGATAACTGTATATCATCACAAATAATATGCTTTTATCGATGACTTTTTGGTGGAACATTATATATTGTCACATATATTATAATTTTTTGTGATGGCATCTTATGTTATCACAAATAACATGCTAATCATAATATATTTAAGTGATGAACTATATATCATGACAAATAGTATCTCTTTTATAATGATATCTTTGTTGTCACAAATAATCTACTAATCATGATGACTTTTTAATGATGCATATGTCATTAAAAATAGTATACTTTTTTGTAACAACATCTGATAATTTATTATAAAAATTATATTGTTACAACTAATATACTAATCATGATGATTTTATAGTGACACATTACATATCGTCACAAAAATATCTTTTTATGATGATATTTTATATCATCATAAATAATATACTAATCATGATAATTTTTAATGATACACTATATGTTGTCACAAATAATATTTTTTTATGATAATATAAAATATTATCATAAATAATATACTACTAGCTAATAACCCCATGTGATGCATGGATATAATTTTTTTAAAAATTATTTATTATCTATTCTATTATATCTATTCTACATGTATTTTAAAAATAATTAAAATAATAAAAAAATATATGTTGTGCATAGTATGGATTATAAGTTATCAGGCAAATCTTGTGAAGATCGACGTTTCAGATTTCGTGAAGCCTCTTCATAAATCTATTATTTTATTATTTTTATCTTTAACCATTTTTAAACCTTTTCATCTCTTCTTTCCTTCTTCTTCGGTTCTTTTTTTGCACACCCTCCAACTCTCTTAACAGCAAAATTGATAATATTGCCCATCGACCACCACTACCACCAATGACAGTAGCATCTTCGACCTTGGAATAGAGCGAAAATATATCAATATAGTGAAAGACAGTGGTCTTGTGAGATACCGATTAAAAATCGATGGATAACTCGAGAGAACTTTAAATTTTAGAAATAAAAAAAAAGAATCTGATATTGAAGTTTTAGAAATCTAAATTTTAAAAATCTTTTTTCTTTTAAAAAAAAATTGTCTCCCTCGATGCTTAGAAAAAGAGGCTATCCTTTCCAATTTAAAATAACCCGAAATAGTTTGCAGGCTCTCCAATTTGATTAAAAATAAAACAAAATAATCTTTCCAATGAATAGAGATAAAATCACCGTCCAATTGTTGATACTGCATTGACCAGTTACCGTCTGATTATTTGACCTATGCTTGGATGCATCTACACTCATGCATATCCCGATTTTCGTTAGAACCTTGAGGCTATGTAAGCAAGCCATCCAGAATTCTTTGCTTTTTCAAATAAGGTGCATATTCAGCTAAGTACAATTGATAAAGTCAAGGAGACTCATGCAATGATTTGGGTTGGATCGAAATGCATAACAAGAGAGAAAGAGCATTGTTGCCGCTTACCCTTGCAGGCGGATGTGACTCTGCCGGAGAGACTCACCCACCCCAAGCGCTAGTCCATATGGTGAGCCCGAAACCCATGGCCCGCAGTGACTTTGATGACTCCGACACCAAGCTCCTCACTCCAACACCAAGCCCGAAACTCATGATCTGATCATAATTTCTTCCATGATCAGTTCGACCATAGTAGAAATTTTATCCACTAATTCGGACTTCGAAAGGAATAAAATTCTATGATCCAATCATGGAAGAAATTATGATCAGACCGTCATCGCCTGTTACGTCTCCGAACCAGCATGCGCATTAAAATATTAAAAAAATAGGAGTGGATAAATCCTAGAGGTATTTGAACAGTTTTGATAAACATCATATAATCGTCTAGGTTTATCCATTCCTATTTATTTTAACGCATACGTAAGCATATGCGGTGTGCTTCAGAGATGTAGCATACGATGACGGTCCGATCATAATTCCTTCTATGATCGGTCCGATCATAGAAATTCTATTTCGAATTGATACACATGACGGGATGGATGGGAATAAATAGGCTCCATCCATTTGTGTGTGTGTGTATATATATATATTTTAGATTAGTGATGGCATTCTAGGTGGTGCATAATATGTTGTCATAAATAATATAACTTTTGTGACGATAAATGATGATGACAAATAACATATTATTTATGATGATTTTTTAATGATAAATAATTTATATTGTCATTACTACATGATCTATTATGACGATATTATATATCATCACTATTACACTCGACATTAGTGACAAATATTAATACCATCACTAAAAATTTAGCAGTAGTGACAACTTTTCATCTTATTACTATTGTGTCGCTACTAATACTCTCAATTCTTATAGTGAGTCTAATATCATATTTGCCACACATATTATTTTATAATATGAAATAATAACTTTTTTATTAACCACTTAATACATAGATTAAAGATATCTAAATCATATAAATTCTAAATATAGTAGATCATATCTAACAGCTCGAATCATCAACTCCATCATCCAATTCATAAAAGATGCAACTTTATAAGAATTGTATTAGATGTAACTTGATCCCATGTATGTATATACATACACACACTGTCGTGCATTGCATTGGTACAGAGAATTATGCATCTACAAGTGCATTGTCTATAACCTTTTGGACAGAACAACCTAGAAGCAAGGCTTATTTAATAGTCACATAATTATCAGCAGCGTCCTAAGCGCTTATACAACTGCATGGGTCTTCTGCACATAATGGATATGACAAAAAATTTCTTCTGTAAATGCAAATCTTCCCTTAAGAGTCTTATCTCTGCGTCTCATCTAGTTTTCTTTCCTTCTTCTAGATCTTTTCTGGGCATTAGTTGTGTTTGATTTGTTGATAGGCATTTTGGCTCAAAAATTTTCTTTTAACAAGTATTCTTTGCACCCCTGAATCAATTTCAAGCAACAATAGAACATAATTCGCTCCATGTTTCTTCTAGTGCCCCTGGCTATGAGATCATCATTCTATGATTTGTCTGAGAACTTTTGAATCAATGACTCGATTAATCATGTCCTGATTAGACGACTTAGAATGAGTGACCTAATGAATTTTTAGTCTGTAATTTTCTAAAGAAAAGACTCTGTAGAATTGTTCTTCCTATTATTTTTTTATAGTATCTGATTGTATGAGTTTTTGGAGTTCAGTCTTCTCTATAGATAAAAAAAAAATCAGTCCTTCCATTGGTCTTTCCATGTTTACATTTTTTTTCTGTGCCCAATTTTCTTTTTTTTTTTTTGTATGAAAATGGAGACTAGAGGTGAGAACACCACTAGTTAGGAGACATACTGCAAAGAATATTCTGTACAAATGGAGAAAGAAAAGATTACATGGTAAGGGAAGAAGAAAGATATGAACCGAAAA
>KE504685.1:94258-108575 GCA_000441515.1 Elaeis oleifera | reverse complement strand
AAGCAGTAAGAAACTTCAATATCAACAATATCATTAATATAAAAATATAATTTTTTTATACTAAAATATTAAAATATACCTTCATCTATCATCAATTCAGTATCTTTTTTTATTACCTCAAAAGGAACATTATCTATAACTTCTCTTTCATCAGTAGTATCATGAATAGAACTCTAAAAATTATCAAATTCATCAGCAGTATTATTTGTATTTGTCATTAATAACAACTTGCTTGATGGGATACGGGTTTGAACATTTTTTTAAAATGTACATAACTGTTGAAGAATCTTCCACCGTTGGTTGCAGAATTCATATTTGCATTTAAAACTTCATGCCTCTCGATATTATCATCAAATAACTATTAATTTTATTGATCTTTATGCTTCTCTTGGTAATAATATCTATCCTTTTTTCTATTCTATCTATATGTCTCTATTGGATCCATCTTATCTACTGTAAAAAAAAATGTAAGGAATAAACAACTATGTTGTTAATTATTTTTTAAACATAAAAATATTGATTTAAGAAAAAGACAATCAACATAAATTTCAGCTATCAAAAAAATCAATAATATAAAGAATGAGTGAGAGAGAAGCCCAACATAATAAATATATAATCAATAAAATTATATTTGTATAATAAGATATATTACTTCTTTTCAAAAAACCAGAAATGGTAGAATCATTTCATCCATCCTAAGAAGCCTAGAGCTACAAAATTTAGCAAAAGCATCAATTTGTTTTAGTTACACGGATTCAAGACTAAAATATAAAAGAATGATCGAACCCTACTATGGTAATTTTCACCTACATACGATCTTGAGTCAAGATAAACATTTTCATATAGCTTTCCACCTACCTCAAAAGTCCACTATAGTTATTTGCTAATTTTTTTCATCTTTCAACCAATAATGATAGGCATCAAGGATGCATAGAATCTTTCATATGAATATCTAAAATATTCTTTATCATCAAGTTCATCTCATATGAATATCTAAAATATTCTTTATCATCAAGTTCATCATGAACATATAAAATATCTCATATGAATATCTAAAATATTCTTTATCTTCATAATTAATATCCTTGATTTGTAAATTGACTATGCTTTTCAGCCTCATAATTTCAAATTTTGACAACAAATTCTTTAGATTTACTTTGCTCTTTATCAAATTCTGTAGATTCTACTCATCTCACATCAGTCATCTTTCCGTGCTAGCAAAATGTTCAGGAACAATCTCACATATTCTTCATCCCACATCTCAATTCCATAAGTTGGTTTTGGAAGAGGGAGTTCGGACGTGATTTCTTTCAATATGACCTTAGATAAAATCTTAAGTACATTTATCTCTGCAATTATATCTACCTATAGAGTCCATCAATATCAAAAAATACTTTAGAAGAATATAATTAATGCAAGTTACATTTCAAATAGTAAGGTATATTGTTTCTTCTCCCAAAAAGAAAATTATAAGGTTGTTTCATTGATTTTAGAAAGCTTAAAGCTACAAAATATAGCAAAAGGATCGATATTTTTTACCTATACAGATCAAAGACCAAAATACAAAATAGATGATTAAAATCTATTATGAACTATTTCCACCCACAGATGATCCCGAATCAAGATGAAATATTTTCTATATCCTTCCACTTCCCTCTGTAACTCACCATAGTCACTTGCTAGCTTTTTATATCTTTCGATCGATAAAGGATGGTCTCATTGTAGTTTCCTATGCTGCGCATCAAGATCATTATGGATACTACGATATCTCTCATATAAATATTTAAAATATTCTTTATCTTCACAATTAAAATCTTTGATTTAAAATTAAGTACATTCTTCAATCTCATAATTGCAAATCTAGTGGTGAATTCTTCAAATTCACTTTGCTCTATATTGGTTCGTCCCCACATCCTAGTTACCTCACATGAGTTGTTACCATGTGCTAGCATGATGTCCACAAATGATCTCACATATTCTCCATCTCCTACCTCAATTTCATAAACTAGGTTCGAGAAAGCTAGCCTAGATGTGATTTCTTCCAACATGACTTTAGATAAATTTTAACTATATTCATCTTTATAATTATACATACCCATAGAGTGAGTCATTATTAAGAAAAATATTTTTTAAAAAAATTAGGATGGACATTACAAAAGAAGGATGATGAATTTCAAAACACAATTATAGATGGATTTCAAGGAATCATAAATGCATTGAATATTAATGGAGAAATATAATTGCAATCACAAAATATGACAGTCCTAACATTTATGACGTAGGATAATAATAATGCAATATAACCATTTATTATTATGTATATATATGCTTAAGATATTTATAAGTGTGGAGGGTGTATCCTTCTAGTAATAGAGATTGTCCTTCTTGATCTTTTGCAACTCTGAAGAAGATCGGGAGGCTATTGTTATATTTAGATCGCCAAAAATCACATCATGGGTGATTATTGAAGAAAATATTTTTGTGTTATTTTGTATGAAAAAGTTGCTGATTTCCTAATTCATAAAATGGAATAACTTTTTTTTTTGCATGCATATTCTTAGTATGACAAAGAAAGAAGGGATCGAGGGCATTATTTTGAAATGCAATACAAGTAGTATCATGACTTCTTGCATATTCAGTCATTTTTAAAACTTTGGGTTGGATTAGGTTGGGGTTCTATAACCATTTATTTTATACTTCTAAGTTTATAAAAATGTTTATTGGTAGATTATTCATACTTACTATAGCATAATATGCAGACTTGATTGACTAATTTGAACATGAAATATGCTAATGTTTGCTCTATCGCTAAGAAGGAGAAGGAGAAATGGGTCAAGTTGTTTCCTTTTTCGAGGGGGGTATAATCAGGGCATTTAAGGTAAGAGCATGGATCATGCTAATGGGTTGAAACATTTTCTTATATGTATATATACTTAAAAAAAGCATCTCTATATAATAAGACCCTAATTTTGAACAAACTTTCTATTGCTAGATATTCTGAAGTTTGAACAAACCGTCCAAAAGCTTATGCAGAAAATATTTTTTATTATTTTTCTATAATAAATAATTGTTTACTTAAAAATCAAATATTAGATTTTGTATAGCACTTTGGGTCTTCAGTTTCTATTGGCATTAGTGCCTTTATGTTTTTTCCTTAATGCTCTATCTAATTCTCAATCCTTCAAATTACAAAATGCTATCCCTTAAATGATTTTCTTGGCTAGTCTTTTTGATTCTATACATTATAGGAGACTATGAATGACCATTGGAAAGATTGGCTCTTATTGTGGGGTTGTCTTTCTATTAATCTCTTGCAAGTTGCATGATTAACTATTTCGCTAGAATGGGCCAAATTTATTATTTTCATAGTTTAGAATATACTTCCACCTACATATAAACAAACATATTTATATTTCCATAAATTATATGTGAATATGGAAACAAATGAATACAATTATGAATAACACTATACATTATAAATATAATCTAACCAAATATTGATCATTCAATGTTAGCAAGAGAATATTTTTCAGGAGATGAAATTAGCTATATATAAATATGAAAAAAAATGAATATAGTTAGAAATAATACAATATATTATAAATATAATGTAACCAAATATTGAACATTCAATATTAGTAATAGAATATAACTAAATATTGATCATTCAATGCTAGTAAGAAAATATTTTTTAGAAGATCAAATTAGCTATATGTGAATATGAAAACAAATGAATATAGTTAGAAATAACACAATATATTATAAATATAATATAGCCAAATATTGAATATTTAATATTAGTAACAAAATATTTTTTAGAAATAGAATTAGTTATTAGCAGAATGGCAACATCAGGAACAAAACCATCCAATAATGTAGTACAAATGATAAAAAAATAGTAATAAATAATGAATATCTTTATTTTTTATTAGTAGAATATTCATAAATTTTAGAGCATAATATAGTAAATCCCAAAAATTAATATCCAAAAGTACAAATAAAATATTATATAAAGAATAAAAAAAAGAATTCCATATTCATATTATGCATATATGCAAAAGGAATACCTTTATCCCAAAATAACTTCATTGATATAAAGCTATTCTCCACAATTGCCATCTACAAAAAAAAAATTATCCAACAAACCATATGAAAATACTAAATCAATAAAAAAAGAGATAATACAGTATGAATAAATTCTTTATAAACCCTATACATCTAATACCATCCTTTAAGATTTTTGGATTGATCTATTTTTCAAAAAGTTCTATATATATAATATCTAATAATTTTTTTTGAAAGAATTTAAGGGTTGATTTTTATCCAGATTATTTTCTTAATTAAAAATTTAAGAGAGGCCAATTGATTGCCATACGCTCCAAATCTTCTTTTAAACTACTCTCTCTCTCTCGCGACAAAAAAAGAAAAGCTAACCCAAATCCTCATTTTTTTGCCTTGCCACCATCTCCTTCAATCCATCTACACCCTACCTAATAACTACCACACCATCACCTCCTCTTCGGGCTCACACCTTCTTCCTCACCCCCCCCCACCCTTCCATCCCCTCCTCTCTCCTTTTAAACCTTCCCTCTCCAGACCAAAAGAAGAAAAAAATCCTAACCCCAAATTATCATCTGCCGCCTTACCGCCCCCTATCCCCCAACCCACCTACATCCTACTGCCTAACAATCATGCCATCATCCTTCTCTTCGGATTTAACCCTCTTTCTCATCCCAACCTCTTCAATCCTATTCATCCTCTTATGCTCCTATTGTAACCCCAAAGATCTTCAATAGCTTGAGGAAATACGTTAGTCTCTCTGACGTCGTTCTAAGTTAAGAGGGCATAATCTCGATTTCTTTACTCCTTTTTTGCTTTGCCTTCCCATCTCTCTCATTAATTTTTTCCCCAATCCTTTATCGCTCTTCTCTATTCTTACCAAAAAAAAAACTAACATCTCCCTCTCCCTTCATATCCCCACTTATCCCATTCTCCAGTCTTCACCCCATCATCCTCTTTCTTTCTATGGATATTTGTCCAAACTCTAACCCCAAATGAGAAAAAAAGCTGGGGTTCCTAAAGCTTCTATCAAAAAAATATTGAAAAAAAATCTAAAAAAATATATTTTGCCCAAACCCTAGCCATAGATGAGGAAAAATTTAGGATTCCCAAAGTTTTTGCCCAAAACATTATGAAAAAAATAAATTTCTTCTTGCCTTACATTTTTCTGATCCTTGCTTTCCTTTAGCATTTTTTTAAAAGAAAAAACTATGCTTTCTCTAGTAGCATCTCCTTCAATTTTTTCTACTGTATCCTTTCCTTTTCATCATTTTTTCTATTAAACAAACCAGTATCAAAAATTAAAATAGCATGATTAAATATTTGACGAACAAATTCAACATTGACAACACGTGTTCTTTGATCTTCCAACTTTTTTTAGAATTTCTTTTAAAAGAAATCCTCCATCTTCATGTGTCTTGGCTTTTCCTGTTTATCTCTTTACTTGTTTGACTGATGATTTCTCCGTTCATCGACACTTGTAAAAAAAAAAATAGACAATGTCCACCATGTGTCCCTTAATATCGAGTAGAAAAAGTGGAAAAAAACCACACATTTTTTTCTATTCTTCTATCTCATTCTTTCTTAAGTATTTCTTTGACCTACCGTTATCAAAATGGGAAAGTGGAGGGCTGGTCAAAACAGCAACCCCCCTTTATTTTTCTTCACCGTAACCATTTCGATGAGTATGTGTTGCACCTCTCCCACCGATGAGGATAAATAAAGGTGAGATACGTGCACTGCACATGGATGATCTGCTCTAAATTATCTAAGGTGACAGTACAGATCTTTTCTGATCTTAAAATGATCCACTACTGATGAGCTTCAGATCTTTCCCTCATGTGGATGATCTGCTCTGGATTATCTGAGTTGACAGTATAGATTTTCTCCTGATCTCAAAACCATCCGTTATCGATGAACTTCAATTCTCGCCCATGCACAAAATCTAATCCTGTCTCAACTGAATCAGCCAATCCAATCGATGTGGCCGTCTATCAATGGATGCAGCACACATGGTCGAAAGTATCCTTAATATTTTTTTACATCTATTTTGTTTCATATATATATATATATCATATAATTCTATTTTTCTCTAAACTGAAGGATCAAAATAGGATTTGCACGTCACATCATATTTAAAATACATCACATCATATTTGAAGCAATCACATCATAAGGTTTCTGCAGTAGAAGAATGGCGTAGGATAATCCGACATCTTACTCATTTGTAAAGAAAGAACAACATAATCTGGATAGAGAAAATATGGTACCTTCTTCAATCGACACGTGTCTCTTATTGTACTCTCCTTTAATATATTTGTATTGATTAGTTGAAGCAAAATATCTGTTAATAGCCATGAGATGTGTATTCAAGGCTTATAGACTTTATGGAGATAAGAGAAATAATGGATTTTCTTTTGAAGAACAAGAAAATAAAAGAGAATTAGTTCTGACCATTTCCTTCATATTTGTGCCATCTACTTTACAAAACTTTTGTGCATTATCTTTTTTGAAAACTAAAAGGTTTTCTCCAAAGTTAAGACTTCCTATTTTTAGGGAAACATTAAATTATGTGCTTCATTTTTCTAGCCAAAACTCCTTTTTTGGTTGGGTGGGGGGGGGTGCGGGGTTAAATAGTTCAATTAGTATTAGATAAGAAAATCACGAGCTTCACTTTTTTTTTGTGGCTGTCAAGTTTCTTTTATTGAAACTTCAAATTGCACTAGATTTGAAGAACAATGGTAAAATATCTAGTAGATTCTAAATTTGTAAAAAAAAAAGAAAACTTACTTAATGTTTGGAAAAAAAGGGTCAGTTGTTTTGCAAGAATTCTCCATTGTAAATTTTACAAAAACATTATCTCCCTACCCTTGTGCTGAGATATGTAGCAAGTTAAACATTATTCTTCAAGGTAGGGGCAAAATGGTTTAATAAATTCTTATTGTAAGGTTTGTGTTAGAACAAAAGTATCAATCATTTTCTAAAGATTGAAAGCTAATGTTTCTCCACAAAAGCATTAATCACTTTATAAAGATTGAAATTAATGTTTCTCTACAAAATTCTCACCAAGTAATCTTTGACAATCATTATAATTTTTTAAATGGTATTCTAGAACTTGATCAACTTAGATCTTATCCTACCCAAATCAATCATTTGAGGCAATCCAATAAATGATAAACTAGATGTCCCACAAATTTGATTTAGATCATTTGATTGACCAAAAGATTGACCATCTAGTTTAAGACTTTGAATAAATTGCAAAAATCTCTCTAAGATTAGGTCAAAATTATAAGTACATCCAATAATTTGCGAAACCGACACCAATATCCTTCATATTTTTTTAAGCCTACAGTTTAACCCATACCATTAGACTGCCCATTAGGCTTAGTTTGGACTTAAATGCCACATCATTAAAATTTTTAAAATATCTGTAATAGCCTCAATAGCGTATGATAAAAAAAGAAAGAAGGAAGCCCTCCTCTTTCTGTAAAATCTGGCCTCCTCTCCTCCATCCTCCTAAATCTGGCCTCCTCTCCTCCATCTCTTTAAAATCCGGTGTCCTATTCGGTGTGCCTCAGCCCTCTAATTCTCATGCACCATCGAAATTCTCTCGAGCCATCTTCCAGAATCTCCTCTCCCACTCAAAATCACAATGGATTCAAACCCTAAGCCTCTTCTTTTGACAAGCAAATTATTAATAATTTATCAAATTTTTATTATTTAAAATTAATGTTACTAGATGTAGTATCTTTTAATAAAGTTTATTAGATTTTTAATTGAATATAATGGATGCCTAATCAGCCTACTACTCTTAGTCATGTGAATGTAGATTTGAATGTAAATTATTTGAATGTACATTGAAGATATGCTATCATCTGAGCTGAAACAGTTATTGACTGGTTGTTTTACCTTGTAACCACTTGAATATAACTGAATATTGCAACAGGTATAGTTGGATATGATATCCTAGTTTAGAAGCTCAAAATATATCAAATTATCAATAGTCAAGTTAGTAGATCATATTATCTTGATATGAATTTAATATCACTTCACCTACTTATGGTTCCTCTTATGAACTTATGTTGTTTGGTATTTTTTTTTATTTTGATGAGCAACTTGATGTCTCAACTTAGTGCAACTTCTCAGAGTAGCTCATCCTGGTTAGGTTATTCCAACAAGTGGTGCTATTATGGTCGCATAGCATCAATAAAAGTTTCAAATTCTCAGAAAAATCCTAACAAGCTATATTATAGTTGTGAAGAATATCGCTTTTTAGATTGGTGTTTGTCTATAATAATCAATGCAGCAGTCAGGGGTTGATATTGGTTGATGATTAACTTCAAGATATTAGAAGAAAATTAGTGATTTAAAGATAGAATCAAGAAAATTATACTATAAGATGAAAAATTATATGAGAGTGGAGAAATGGCAAATCGACTTGTGGTTGGAATGGTAGCATTACTTATTTTATAATTGTATTTATATTTAAGTAAATTAATTATATTAGATTTTTGAAAATCATACTGGTGTAATGAAAGTTGGATTTAAATTAGTATAGTCTTATTTTATATATACCAACTTGTATTCGATTTCTATGGTTTTTTAAGTAACTAAAATTTGAGCAGTAAGAAACTTTGTTCCCCTCTTTTTTTGGAAAGCAACAAGTAAAATGAACTAGGTGGCTCCTTACTCATACCCACACACATGGTTAGCTGGTCAATTTACCTCAATGAAAAGTGTTGAAAACAATATCTTCTGGAGATGCACATTCAAAATGATGCCAATATCATACAAAGCAGTAAAGCATTTCAGGATTAAAATAATTTTCATAAAGTGGTAAAATAGTAGAACATTCAGTGAGATTGTTCATAATTAAAGCAACTGGTCTACTTGCATTAACGCAACATACTCTAGTCAGCAGCTGGTTCTACTTTAAACGGATATGCACTACGTGTAACATACTCTAAAAACATCCCATTTGCAACATCTTTGAGCAAACCAGTACATAACATGTCATTTGCACATATATTAGGCTGCTGCACTGTGTTCTAAGAATCAAATCAAAGCCTTACAAAGGAAAACTTAGATTAAAAGTGTATGCTCTGAACATGCATGCTCTAAACATGTATGCCTTATAAAGTGTGTGCTTTAAATATATATTAAGCTGCTACATAAACAGAAGATAGCTCCAGCAAATAACCAATATGTTCAGAAAATAAGAGGTTGCTGCACCAACAAAAGATGCTAAAGAGACTAAAAAGAATAAGAGCTACACTATATTCTTTCCAACTTAAAACAGTACTATGCATATAAAGTTAAACCACATAATAGAAATAATAGGTTGTACCCTTTCCAACCTGAAATAATAATAAAATATCTTGAATGTAAGCAGTGTTTAATTATCAAATTATATGTTCCCATGTTTTGATTATTTAATAAATCAAAATGAGTAAAAGATTCTTCTTCCCTTAATCATCAAACAAACTACCATAGATAAAACTCTAACAGCCCACATGGCATCAAAAGCACAAACCTTCTTTTACATCTTAAAAAGATAAATAAATACTAATCCAAACTGATCATCACTAATCAAAAGCATCAAACACTGATCATCACTAACATCGCCCATTGCTGCTTTGTTGGCTTCTGATTAATCTTCATGTTTTGCTTACATTGATAAAGATATTTTCATCATATATTGATGAGCTTCGACATCATGCTCCTTCATTCTTTTCATTGCATCTTCAAACAGAAGCTGATCATATGCTTTGACAGCATTCCAAAAGTCAAATCTCAGCAACAAACCAAGAAACTTTGATATGAAATTGTTATACAGATGCCTAGCACATAAATGATGGCTGGCATTGAAAAATATTTTAGAAACTGCCTCATCCAAACCCTACACATGGATTAGATAGCATGAGTCAAGCATGTAATATGTTATTTGAAGGACTACATACAAAGCTCTAAAATATGAAAATAATTATGTTATCAAACAAATATGCAAATCAGATATAGATTTGCATCAAATATAAATGAGACATATAATTAATTGAACAAATCAGAAGCAATCAAACAACTTGTAAATAAATTTAAACTTGCACAAAAGAGTACATACCTTTTGCTTATCAGACATTATAACCAATGTATTGTCTATTATGTCACAACTATACTCTAGAAAGAATCTCTAGCTATCCTTGCACTCTATCTCCACCACATCATAAGCCACAGGGCATAGTCTCTTATTCTCATTAATTAAAACTACAGAAAGTAGTACTCCACTATAGGCCCTTTTAAATGGTAGCCATCCAATCCTAAAAAGGGTCTGCACCCTTCCAAGTAACTCTTCTTCATTGTCTCAAAGCATATAAACATTCTTTAAATATGGAAGGCTCTTTGGCTTGCAAGGATCTCTCATGATATTGAATCTTTACCAATGTACCAAGATTCTTTGCTCAAAGAAGTTCAGCATAGTATCTTGCTTTTTGCTCTATACAACTGCATCAAGTATGGTTCAACGTCAGATTTTTCAGCCAAAATTTGATATATTCACTCATAACTCAAACATGAGTCAGCTTTTAAATGAGGTCCTAATACCTTAGCTATCTATTAGGAGTTTACATTATTATTCTTTATGGGCCTCACACATGTATGATGCCTCGTAGAGTTTTATCATGAAGGTCCTACTATCAGGTGTAATGGATGCATGAATCCTTCAAGTACATCCTTGACCTAAGTAATGGGTAGTCACTCTCTCATGTTCATTTTTAATCCTCTTAAGTTCATAGCCACTTAGAACTATATAATCTCTCAATGTATTCATAAACTTATTGACATCTACAAATAGCTAGCCTTCTTCAAACACAATTTTCTCCCTCTACAATCTTAAATGGTATGCCCTTTACCTTCAATGGAGAGAAATTTCTCTTTCTTCCTTACAACTAGAGTCTTATCACTATTCAAAGGATCCATTGATTCAATAGAATTTACATCACTCAACTAATCATTACTGTCATCATTCTCAGTTCTCTCATCCTCACCCTCATCAATTGAATCATTCCCATCTCCATCATTTGATTTTCCTTCATCATCCACTCACCATCAACTGAGTCAAAAAAGAGATAAATTTCTTCTGACAATTCAACCAAATCATCTTCCTTGCAAATTTTACTACCAACTTTCATTTCATCTCCAAGTTGAACTCTAACAACATCTTCAACTTCCTTCTCCAATTTTCTTCTAATTCGATTTCATCTTGAACTTCACTTACATCCCATCCAAAGGACTAACCATAGAACAAACTGAATTGTCTACATTATCTTTAACCAGTGTATCTCATCAACTCCTTGATATGTGCTAAATATATGAATCACATCATTATCATTCTTGATCAGAAATTTACTCCCACGTGAGATAGTAAGATTCACATCCCTTTTACCAATGAGTTTATATACATCAGCCATCAATTCTAAATATAAATAAAATATTTTCTACATTGTCAATTCTCATAGTGCACAGCTAGATTATGATAAGCTATTGCATCCCTACATAATGAAACAAACACAAATGGTATTACAAACATAATGAAATAATTACAAACACTAATAACAAATTCATTCTTCAAATTCAGTAATTTGTCTAATCTATTTAGGGATAATGATTAGTCACATGACTATCTTCATCCTCTCCATGAGATTTATATGTCAAAGCAAGGAATGCCAGGAGGAACCATTGAAATATATGGAATATCTTAATCAACCGGTAGGACACCAACTACATTAAAATAAGAGAAGGAAAAAGGGTAACACTTGAAACATTTGAGGAAGGAGACCACTACAAATACTTATACTTCATTTAGAATACTATATGAGAAAGAGGATAATCTGTGACTATTTGTAAGAAACCCACTACATTCTACCACTAAGCAACAAAATCGAAGAGACAAGAAAAATCTGCTATCAATATGTTAAGATTCCATACATGCAAATGGAGAAAGATACATGCATGGTGAAAAAGAAATTACATCAAAAAAAATAAATAAAATGTACAGCACCTCCAACAACAAGCAATAGACTCTCCTTCACTTGCAAAAGCTTTTTGATCAAGATATTTCTTCAATTTGATGAGAATAATCAAATGAGATGGGTCAATTTTCTAATGTCCCAAACCCTAATCTGAGGAAAAAGAGGAAGACGAGATGAGTAAAAGGTGAAGAAGATGGTGAAAAGAGGTTAGCTATGACTGGCTTCTTTTCACCAAAAATTAATGTATGGCAATATAGTCATTTAACAGTTCTGAAACGATTTCAATAACGCTGTTATAAGAGGGGGGTGTAAGTGTAGGTTTTACAAATAATGAGTGCAAGTATAATAAACAAAAACCTCAAGGGATTTTTTATAATTTACTCTTAGACTTTCATACAAATTAATTCTTATCAAAACTACCTCAAATCTTCTTAATAAACTTCATTATTTTCAAGCAAATATGAATTTAAAATGTCATATGAAAGTTTTTGAACCTTATCAAGCATCTGTAATTTTATTTGATGGTTTGTGCAGTTGAAAAGTAAATAAGAAAAATCAATATTTTGAAATATAATCAATTAGATGAATATTCTTAACAAAAGGATACATAAATGATGGAATGAAAAAATAATACAAATAATATAAGCTTACCAAATATTAATCAAATAGCAATCTATGCCTTAATAAGATCTATGCATATGTATCAAAGATTTTGAGAAAAATAAATACATTGGAGTAAAAAACTTATGAAAAGTGTAAGGAGCATTTAGGAAATCAAGACTAATAGAAATAAAAATAATTAGAGTTCAATTTTAATATATATACTTGATTTGATTTTTGTAATATGCACAGTAAGCATGCGAGCTCCCCAAAGATCCATCTAGACATGGAAGACTTCTTAAGAGTGATGGCTAAATTAAAAGAAGTAAAAGATATACTTCTTTGAGAACTATCAATAGAGTTGATGAGACAAAGAAGGAAAGGCATGAATTAAATATGCTAGGGCATCTAATTGTATAATGCTAAAGGCTTACATAATAGAATATTAAAGCCTATCTCCCTTCTAATTAATTCTTTTACTTAATTTTCTACTTTTGTTCTATCTAAAAGTATATTTAGAATCCATAGTTTTTTTAACACAATTTGTTAGTGGATCCACACCCTCTTCTTATCTTGATCATTGCCCTCAATACCTACATATATATCATGCATGCTAAATGCAAATGCAGGATACAATCTAAGTAGAAAATCTTTATTTGGTTTAAGTTTACAAAATAATGTAATACATTACCCTCATAGGGTAAGATTACGTCAAATAGTCTTTTACTTAGTAGTGAAAATGATCGGGTCAGATCAAGTTAGAAAAATAAATAAAAGATCTTGATCCATACCTGACCAAACCCGATATTAGGTTAAGATTTGTCTATGGATATCTACCCATAAATTAGCACTTGACTCAACTTGTTTGACCTATAACATCATCTAATTTGTAAGGCTCATTTATTGAGTGACCCCACTCAACATGTTTAATCCAATACTTATAACATTAACAATATTTTAATATTAATTAATAATAAATATCCTTATCCAAGTTCATGACTCAAATCTAATCTAAAATATCTCGACCCATGTAAAACTCTACCATCATGACTGAGTTGGATGCAAGCTTTGATCCATACTTGACCTATCCAAAATTTGAGTCAAAAGATCTGACCTATACCAATGTAAATTGAAAAATCAATGTCCAAACTCTTATCAAATAGGTTCTAGTTAGGCTTTTAGGTTGGATCATTTTTACCAGCCCGACCATCTGATTTGCGGTTGCACAACCATCAAGTTAATGGTATTTTAAGAATCTAATGTGCTATGTTGTATTAGATTTGTTATATGACTGTAAATTTGATAATATTTTCTTTATAAGGTGAAGATTACATAATTATTTCTCTTTGCCTTGACATTATTTTCTTTATAAGGTAAAGATCACATAATTATTTCTCCTTACCTATTAGTATTAATATAATTAATCGAAGTATAGGTGGGGAAATAATTTAACATTAGTAAAAATATTTATTGTAAACATGCAGAAATTAGGCTATACTCTCCAGCAATCAAGGGGGTCATGTGTTTCACTTGCTTTCCTATGAGGTGGTCTGTCAATCGGTGTGGGATGGAGGCCTTGTTAGATGTGTGTCCTAGAAGCTAATATGGCTGGCATATTATAATAATTTTAGAAT
>KE504685.1:57503-71149 GCA_000441515.1 Elaeis oleifera | reverse complement strand
CCGGACCTACTACTAGCTAGATGTGGAATCCAATGGTCACACACATATAAAAATTGGCTAAGGACCCTTTTAAAAAGGTTGATTGAAATTTTGGATTCAATCGGAGTTTCGGTAAGCATGCTAGCACGTGTGGAATCCCTATCTCTTTTAGAGATCAATTTGATCTCATGCCTTGCTCATTTGCTAGCTCAATTTGGTGGGCATTTGGGTCAGGTCAAGCCACCTGAAAGCAGTCAAAAAAGGCACCATATCTAGTGTATACGCCAAATAACTAAGAGTCTAACTTAAGAAGGACTCTTGGCGCTAATATGAAGAATGCATGTGCACTTTATTTTTGGCGTAGAGAAGGACTAGGAATCCTTCTATTTTGGGCCTCTATTTTTTATGACAAGTAGATCAAATGATGAGCCACCTAGCACATCTTTTGAAGTATGAAAAATCTATCAGATTGTGCATGAAAAAATTGCTCAAGGCATTACTGCACGCGCGATAGATTTTTCTAGACGTGCGAAGGGACGTGAAGACTCCTTCCATTTAGGGAGTCTTAAGTAAATTTTTATCTGATAATTTTCGTGATAAGGATTAGTTTTAAGTGCTGATCACATGGTAAAAATCTAAAAAATTATCAAATTAAGAAATATTACTTTTCACACCCTTTTCTGGACATGCGTGCGTGCAACAGGGAGAAGGTGCTCGCGCGTCTCTTCGGTGAAGAGTCCTTCTCACATATGAACTCTTATCCAAATAATGTGTCATTTGGTGATGGCCTTTTATTGAATAAAGATTTATGTGGCAAAATTTTATACTAATTTAATGTGTGAAGAGATGCAAAAAGTATCTCATTCTGGGCATGTGCGCTTGAGAAGGCAGGAATCGACGTATCACCCCTAAAGAGTCTTTTTGTTTAAGGACTCTCAGATAAGTGATATAAGGACTTGATATATCTTTTCAGTAAAGGCATGACTTCTCTATTAGAACCCCATCTGGTGCTATAAATAGGAGATAGCAGATGGGGTAATCATTCAATTCTTACATTCCCCATCCACTCCCTCTCTTACAACTCTAGGTTTTAGGACAAGGCTTGTTCTTTTAAGACAAGCCTAATCCTAATAGCTCTAAGGGTTTAAGAGGTCTAGAAAAAGGTGGTCAAGTTCAGTGGATGGTTCAGAAAGGTTTAGACTCAGGTCTGGAGGAAGATCTGATCGATTGATGGCTGGTTGAGTTCTAAGGTCTAGAACTCTTCAAGCAAGGTGAAGAAGGAGCGCTGTTCTTGGTTCAATTTTCGTATGGATCACCATTAGAGGGTGGATATTTGGACGCCTCATAAAATTAGATTTGCGTTACGGGTATTCTTCTGATCTAAATTTATTTTATTATACTTTAATTGATATAGTCAAGAGTTTCTGTGCATTAAGATTTTCGGTGCATCGGATGTTTTAATGAAAATTTTAAACACCTAATCCTTCCGCTGCGCCATCGGAACCCTACATAGGTTGGAGGAGTCGATGGAGCATACCTTTCTTCATTATCCGAGGGCAGATTTGATTTGGAGGATAGCGGATGGCTAGTTGTGGGAGACAACAAGTGACCCTTGACTTCCACCATTTCTAAATGCGATTCATTGGAGCACGATCGAGAGCTCACCCAAGGGCTATAAGATGGCATATGTCACCTATCAGATCTGACTGTCCAGAAACAACCTGATGTTCGATGCTAAGATTGTGTCTACATAGCATGTGCTGGAGAGAGCATGCTGTTTAGCTATGGAGTACTACCACTTTGATGCTGCTAGTCCGAGCCTTGCCACCTTGAGCTTCTGAGACTCCCTTACTGCATCTGCAGCAATCCGGTAGGTTCTATTCATTTTCTGGAAGCTCTCTCCCTCAGGGTTTGTCAAGGTTAACTTTGATGGTAATATTAGAGAGGGTAGAGGTGGGTCAGGCTTTCTTATCTGAGGTCTGGATACTAGGCTTCTGACGGCAGAGGGGTCACAGCTCTTTAACTCGATTGTCCTTGATGTTGAGATTCATGCCGCTTGGGCGAGCATCATTTGTGCGAGGCTGGAGTTGCAAGCTGAGAGGATATTCATCGAGGATGACTCCGCCACAATTATTAGCTAGATCGGGGATGAGGAGAAGCATTTAAATGCTCGCTCGCTTCTGTGAGACATCTGGAGGTCCCTTCGTCATTCCACCGAGGTGGCCATTCAGCATGTTTATCGAAAGGTTAACAGTACTGCAAACTGAATTGTCTCCTTTGTTGTCCAGCATATTGGAGTCTGTACCTGGCGATAAGATGATGCATGCCCCAAAGTCTGAAAAATATTTTATATTTTGATTTTTTGAATTATTTTCATATTAGAATGGTCACACGATCATCTGTTTTGTATCAAAATAAATTAATAACCCTACTCTCTAGAAAAAAGGAAAGAAGGAGAAAAGAAAGAAAGAAGGAGGAGAAGAAGAAGCAGCAATCCTATTTTTATCCCAAAAACAAAAAAGATAACAACCGTACTCTTCTCACGCCGTTACTGGAGAACACGGCCGCTCGGAAGACCACTCATCAACCGTCAATTTACTTGATCAGATCATGACCGTCTAATTTTGTTATCTGAATCACATTCCGGGACCCATTAATCGGACGGTATTCGCTTCTCCTATATATTCCATTGAGCGGTCGCAAAGCAATTTCTGGTAACCCAAGGCCAAAGACCCCCGATATATATTCAGAAAACCCTAGCCACCCGGCTTCTCTCCTTCGGTTAGGGTTTTCCTTGTCGCTCCTCGCTCCGAACCTCCCTCGAGAGCCCTCCGCCGCACTCGCCGCCGCCGCAACGCCGCCGCCATGGGTCGCATGCACAGTCGCGGGTAACCTTCCTTCTTCTCCCCAATGCCTCCAAACTTCCCGTTCTTCTTCGTTTATACTATCTCTCTCATCTCTTTGTTCTTTGGCCGCAGAAAGGGTATTTCCTCATCGGCGTTGCCGTACAAGAGGACTCCTCCGAGCTGGCTCAAGATCTCCTCGCAGGACGTGAGCCATCTCTCTCTTTGTTCTCTCAATTTGATCTCCATGTTTGTTTTGATGTTCTAATCGGTTTTGGATGCGTTCGATATCCCAGGTGGAGGAGAACATTTGCAAGTTTGCAAAGAAGGGACTGACGCCGTCGCAGATTGGTGTTATTCTTCGTGATTCTCACGGTATCGCCCAGGTGAAAAGTGTCACCGGGAGCAAGATTCTCAGGATTCTCAAGGCTCATGGTATTATCTTTTGTTTGTTTGGTTTTGTTGGGTTTCTGTGTTGTTGTTTTGTTTAAAGTTCTGAATTTTATTTGTATGGGGTTGGCAGGCCTTGCACCAGAGATTCCAGAGGATTTGTACCATTTGATTAAGAAGGCGGTGGCGATCAGGAAGCACCTGGAGAGGAACAGGAAGGACAAGGATTCCAAGTTCAGGTTGATTCTTGTGGAGAGCAGGATCCACCGCCTGGCTCGTTACTACAAGAGGACCAAGAAGCTTCCTCCTGTCTGGAAATAGTGAGCTCTTGCTCTGCTCTTTATTGTTTCTATTTCTTTAAGTGGTATTCGGTTTAGGATGTATTGGTTTGCCATGACATGCTATTTTTGGTCGCAAGTTGTGATACATTAGGTTATATTATGTTTAGCTAATCGATGTAACAAAACTAGGAACTTTTGCTGCAGAAACTTCATAAAATGTTTAGTTTTTTTTATTTGCAAATTGGACTTTATAGATTTAGTCGTGGTATGTCCTTATGTTCGTGTATAAGGGAGATCTGTTTATTTAGTGGGCTGTATGGTAATTGGTTTGTGAAAATGCATCTACATTAGAATTTCTTGGAAAGCATAAGCACTTAGTTTTGCAGTCAAAACAATGTGTTATTAATTCTGAATCAAGGAATATATGAAATCTTGTCTGATGTTAAGGTGTGCATGCCCTCTGCTCTATCGACTTCTATGCAGTCTAAACATTCATCAGTCTATGTGTGCATAATTAGCTTATTGAGGTACCAGTTTTGAATTTGTGGTTTCATAACAACACATTGTTACTTTTGTATTTCAAGGTTCATGGATGTTAGGAGTTGAGTATTGCTAATATGTGAATGTAGCTTTGTAAGTTCTTTGTCACTAAACATCTTGTAGAGTGCATTTTGATGCACTACATTGTGAGGAAGTTTCATGATTTTACACATTTCAAGAATTGAAGGTTATGATTCTATTTTTTACCTGGCATTTGGTTGTCTAGTAGAATTTTGCAAAAGCCCTTTGAGTCATTGAATTTATGTTTCTTTCTCCTTACCATTTTTATTATTTTTTTCCATTTTCTGATATTCTCTTTTCGCAGCCAAAGGTCTCTTGGAAGATTCCAACTTTGAAAATTCAAAATTTTTAACTTCAGAAAAAGAAAACATCATGATTTTGATATTAAAACTTAACACAGCCTTAATATTAGATTATATTTTTGGTAAAATGTTAGCTTTGTTTGTCAAAATTTGGTTGGTCATATGCTTCACAGCGTGATATTTAAACTGTCATTCTAACTTTATCAACAAATTTTGGTTATAAATACTGAAGGATAAAGATGTTTGAATTGCTCAAGTATGGAGATAGTTGAAAGAAAAGGAACAGAGAAAGTGAAGCAATGACTAGTTTGCAAATGGAAAAGGCTAAACATTTTCAGTGTCGAGAATTCTACTTATTCATGTCAGAGGACTTAGAGGGTTGATAACTTATTTTTATGCAGAAGCTGGTGCTTGCTGTAAATAATTGTTTTTGTGTTCATTTTTCTTCTTTGAGAAATGGTAGGTGGTTACCCCCACTCAGCAATTTGAACCTAGGTCATTGAGTACCACCCACAATTTTTACCAACTTCACAAGTTGGCACCCACAAGTTTTGTGTATTGGTACAATTGGATTTTCTTGTTATTTCTTTGTCATGCTTGCCAGATTTGTCTTCTCACTTTTCATTTTTCTACTTTATTATGATTATGATTTACATTTTAATCTGCTTAAAATGTAAGGTGAATGCTCCTTTTTTAAAAAAAAATTCTTTTTGCTTAAACAATTGTAAGCTTGTACCATCTCTAGTTACTAGAAAGATTTTATTGCTTCTTTGTTTCAATTTTTGAGGTTTGAAAGAAATGCTGCATGGTTCTGTTTGATGAAAAAGCTGGATTGGTGGCTGACTTTATTGTTTAATCAACAAATACTATGATAATTTGGATTCAAAATCCAATCGACCCACCATACCTTTCTTGTTGGTTTCTTATGAGCCTATATTTAATGACTCCAGCTAACCCAATTTTACATAAGCCTCTTGAAGCCAACATGAATTATCGACCCCTCCATTCTTTTGTCTGAGAAGACCCCTGCTAAGTTTTGAGTCAATATCCATGGAATGGAACTGTGTGGATAAGAGGCTGGCTGTTGGGTTTGGATGATGTTTTGCCGCAGATCTAGTAGTAGTGTGAATGAAGTGGCAAAGTTTAGAATTTTCTCAGGTGATGTTTTTCCTTTTTTCAGTTGAAGATTTTGTTCCTTATTTCCTTTCCTGGTTGTTTTGGCAAACTTCTTTTTTACACCAGTTATTCATGTGGTTTTAGCCTAAGATAAGAGCAAAAGGCATGACTAGGAAGAGGTTAGCATGTGATTAGGGGTCTTAAATATCTGCTGCATGGTTGAGGCAAGTAATTTATGCATTTGGCAAGTTTCCATGAATAAGCTCCTGATCTCAAATTTACTGCAGCGTTTTCCATGCTTGCTAGCTTAATTTACTGGTGTATTGGCAAATTGTAGAAAGTCCAATGGATGGCATACTTTCAGGAAGGTTTTGCTAAAATGTTCCTAAAATATTCGTTTCATTGGCCTTCTATCTATTTGCAAAAAAATTGTTGCAAGGAGCCTTTGTTCAATAAGATCATGACCTGTTATCATTCTTTCTGTTTTTGATTTTACGTTACTGGTCGCAATGGCTTTGCATATCACTCATCTCAGAATATTGATTTCTTGTATGTCAAACATTCATAAAAGGTTTAGATTTTTTTTTTATAAAAAAAATTATAAGATTTTGTTTTAAAGTAGTTCTGTTTCAGAAGATTTGGAACTTTGACTTTCCCAGAATCCAGTTATCCTTACAGTCTTGTCTAAAATCTATGTTTTGAATACTGAGGTGGGATGGGACATCCACCATCTCAGATGTCAGGATATTGGGTGTCGGCATCCCATTCATGGAAAAAACGGGATGGCTGGATTTTTATTGTGTAAACAAGGATTTATGTCTTGTATTTTTCATCTTTTTCTTTTTTGGTGCCCAAGTTGCTAGTCTTTTGCAGAATAATAATCTCTCTCCTTTTGGTGCGTACACGCTTTTCTTATTGCTGTTCAGAAGTGCATCCATGTCCCCAGCAACACTTATGTCCAAGCGTGTTGACAAGTATCTGAACCAATGAATAATATCTGTTTGTAGTTGATGATCCTTGATTAGTTTATTTTTCACTCCAATAGAACTGTTAGCTCCACCGGTTGTCTCCCAACTATCCATTGATGTCCTTTGTTCAATCCTAGATGATGGCAAACGGCCACCACATTGCTCAAAAATATTTAAACAAATTCCTCTAATGCAACATGAAATTTTATTTGCGCTTGAGGACATCCACTCTGTCATAAGTCACATGCTTGCATGTCTCTATTTATATTGATTCATGTGCCTGACATCATGCATGGAAGGAGAGTCAAAACCTCTTTCTCAACAGAGAAACAAATGAGTTTGATCTATTTGTGTAACCTTGGGACATTAGACCTCAAATCATAATTTGTGCCCTGGGGAGCCCCTAATCTTGCCTTTCCTTCCCTAAAGCCACCAAAAAGACATGCATGCTTTTGCATTTTTATATGTGTGTGCATGCGCGCGTGCTTTTTCATCATATAGATATATATTTCTGTTCATTTTAGAAATTTGCATTGTCAGATTCATGTGTGATAATTTACTGTAGTTTGACTACATAGTGTCCAAAGCAAGTTTCTTTTTTGTTGCACCGAACCTTCTGTTGTGTGTTACAGTTCGGTTAATGTTACTGAGAAGATGGCACTTGAATTGCAAAACTTCACCAGGGAACAAAACACTGTTCTCATCCTTTCTGCATTCTGGCATTTTGCTGTTTTTTATATGCTTATCATGAACTTGATTTATAATAATTATGTGATTGCAGTTAACACTTTGTAATGTCAACCGTCATACGCTCATATTTATCATCACTTGCTGGTTCTGGTATTCTTTAACACCTGCTTTGCTCTTGTGCAGTGAATCCACCACCGCCAGCACTCTTGTGGCTTAGGGTTTAATTCTGCAGCAGCCTTATGGATGTCTATGCTTGTTAGAGGGAAAAAAATTTGTCTTTGTTTTTGCCAAAATATGACAACTATGCTCTAAATTATCTGACATTCAGTTGTCATTTTTGTTTTAATTGTGTTCTTTTTGGATAAGTAATGGTTGGATATTTAATTATTTTGGAACGTCTTATGCTTGCTATGGTATGAGTACCTGAACCCAGATTTTGTAGAATTCAGATCCAAACCCGAGATCCCATTTCGAATGGTAGACCATTACCTGCGTTTCAGTCAGAATTGGGTTGGTCAGGTATGTGTTGGGATGTTTTAGGTCCTTGGATGGTGCATGGGAAATGGAAGGTTTTAATGTGTGGGAGTTTAAATTGTTCCCATTTGATTAATAGATAGGTGCAAAAGATAAGCATGGTGAGTCGGTGAATATGGCGCTGGATGTATAGAAGAAAATTGATTAGAGAACTGGCCCTCCCTTGCCTTCCTCTGCAGAAGAAGGCAGCCTGGCGAAGTTGGCAAAATACCCCAATTACTTAGATATGGATAGCCTGGAGAAATTGGCAACATGCGCCAATTAGATGTATACTTGCCTATCTTGCACTGGCAACGAAGTCGTGCTAAGTAGCATAAATAATACGTACATATACCTGGATGCATAGGGGAAAGATAACATCGCCTGATTCGACAGTGTGTAGGGGTTAATCTGATAGGTGCAAAGTAAAAAAAAAAACCTTTAGGATTTCTTCAATAGATGACCATTAGGGTGGAACATTTTCTTCATAGTTAGATGGTGTGTAGCAGTTAATTTGATGGGTGCAAGGTGGAAAAATGCCTTTAATTTTCTTCAATAGATGACTGTTAGGGTGGGATATTTTTTTTATATACTTTATCAATCCTTTTTGGATCTCAAATTCAGCCATTAATATTTTGTGATTTTCGAGCAAAACTTCATGACCCCACTTTGATTGTCTCAACTTAACATCGAGTTCTGTACGGGCATTAATTATATATTTTCTGATAATATCTAGAAACTGAAGGAAAGGTGCGTTTGTGATCATGCATGCTAGATTATCTCGTACGTACTCTATTTTCTGAAGATAGCTCAAAAAAACAAGAGGAAAATGATAGTCAAGGAAGTCATGAAAAAGCTTAATTCACGATAATTAACTATAGTTACTGCAATGAAAAAGAATTATTATCAAAGATATATTATTCTCTGTAGGTAACATATTTTTTTCAGGAATTCCATGTTGGAAAAGTTAGATATGGATATGTTTTTTTGGAGTTGAAACAATTTCTTCTGAAGCTTGATAGGAAGAAGGGTCAGTACTAAAATTCTACCATAGATTAGATGCTTGCAATTCACCTTCAAAATTTTTGTTGCTTCAAAACTAACTACATGGATATCTAAATTCTGCAAACTAAAAATGGTTTGAAATAAATAGGTGATATTGAGTTTTTTCTTAACAATAGAAGGAAGGATGAATCTATTGGATCTTCTGTTAATGGTAAGGTTAACTAGTGATACACCAATTAATTATTGATCCAATTTGCTAAATATTATGAAATTTACAATGTTGGTTTCATCCTTAATAGTTGCATTCAACTTGTACCTTTACAAAGATTAATTAAAATTATTTTATTTTGAATTGAGAATATACTTTTTAAAATTAAAGGAAAGGTAAAGAATATAATTTATCAGTGCATAGAGGGTTGATTGTTTTTGTCACACTAGTTATATCAGAAATTATCTCCATATACTTTACTTTTACAGTGGTTCTGCAACTATAATACGTTTATACCACTAACCATAGGAAGCATTGATCATCTTTCAAACATCTTTGCATGTAAATTTATCCACCATACACACACACATATATACCAAAAAAAAAATCAAATGCAAATTAAAAAAAATCAAATGCAGGGACATGGAATAGAACATCAGAGGGAAATTGGATAGTAGGAAATTTAAATCTCTCTCAGTAATAGGAAGAATAACTTTGGTCAAATCAGTGCTCTCTTCCCTTCCAATATTGGAGCACATTGTTAAAACTTTTATCTAAGGTGAATGAGGAGAGAAAAGGAGGGTGCACCTTATGGCATTAGATATAGTCTATCAACTTGTGCACGATGAATGATAGGGTATCGAATCACATATTGTATGGAAACAAGCAATGTGGAGAAAACATATGGCTATATTTTTGGAACCTAATACCATTTGCAGCTCAATGATCAGATTAAAATAGGGGATGCATGCTTTATTCACTCAACCTCCTCCAGGTGGTAATTGCTCAAGTTTTTGGAAAGAGGTAGGCCGTTTTGCACCGTCGATGTCCTCTAAAATTCGATGGATAATTGGTAATGGTCGCATGGCTGATGTTTTGTAGGATGCTTTGATAACCAATCTTCTATTGGTAGCTTGCCCACTTTCAGAAATCAGGAAGCATTGGAGAACATAAAGATGAAGGATCTTTTCATTCAAGGTGAGAAAGGTTAGAATTTCTCTCTTATAAGTCAAATATTTGGGGATTCCTGGGTTAATAGGATTATGTCTATTGCCATTCTCACCATGATGTGCCTAATAGAATGAAGTGGGGAGTGAACTATAGCTCTAAATTTCGAGCTAAAGATCTCTACAAGCTTCTTATGGAATATCATGGGGATGGGAGGGATAGTGCTTGGGTTTGGAAGTGTGGCGTGCATCCAAGGGAGGCACTTTTTTATGGAAATTGGATTGGGACCAGATTCCCTATAGAGGAGTTACTTATTAGACGGGTTGAATGTTGGACCCAAGTGTGACTGCAATGGTAGTAGAGGAGGCAATAGATATATTCTTTTCTGGTGCCCAAAACCAAGACAGATATGGCAATTGTCAGGTATCTCTCTAGGTTTTATGATGGATCCTTCCTTACTAAAGCATTCATTGAATTCCGAAGACATAATAGAAATAGAACTAGTGGAAGATTTTTATGTACAAGGGTTGCATATACTGCATATAATATCTGGTTTGCGAGGAATAGCCATATATTTGAAAACAGTGATATTCCCCTAAGAATTGTTGTAGAAAGAGCTTCCATTCAGACAACATAAGTCATTAGTCTAGTCACAGTTGGAGAACCTTTGATAGCTCGACACATCTAGTACTCCATTACAGTGACCATTGTCTCTCGGAATGATTTATATCACTCGAGAATCTCCACCCCCTAGCTTCCTTGAGGTTAATTTTGACTAGTGTCTTGGATGGTATCAAAGTTGGTGCAACTTTTGTCGTAGAAGAACCTGATGCAAATGTAGCGGTCCGCTAGTGGTGCTTAATTGTTTCATGTTACACTACCGAGCACAGAGATGAAAGAAGCTTGGGAAAATATACAATATGCAAGGCTTATACTGAAGGCCAGCCATGCTCTTTTTGATGGTGGTTCGACCGTAGTGATTGGTTGGATTTTGAGAAAAGTAATATAGTGGAGAGACCCCATTTTGGAGGATAATTAGAGACAAGCAAGATCCTTTATTCTTTCATGCCTCCCGTATCTGAGGATAAATGATGCCCGTATCTGAGGATAAATGATGCAGCAAACTAGATAGTTTCATATGTGGCTAAGCATACTAGAGAAATTATCTGGCTTGATCGGATTTCTATGCCGCATCCTCTAAGAGATATTTTGTTGTCTGATTTGTTTGGATGTATCCACGGTGGATGGATTTTATTCATTTGCTCTATCAAAAAGCAAGGATGAGGCACATTCCTTTCCCTCGAAAGCCCTAGAGCATGTTCCACCAATCGTTGCTGATCAAAATTTTTGTGCACCGTAGGCAGTGCAAAAAATCTAACATAGAGCGCACCATTTTATATGATAGAACTATATAGCCATTATTTTCCAACGCGCAATTAATGCTTGCAGTTTCTTCTTTTTTTTGAAAATTTTGAATGATAAAATATCTTTATCTTTTGAAAAAATTTATGACAAATTATATTCATATTATGACATCTTACGTACATGAAGTCATATTTTTATGTAAATATCGTAATATACCATCGAAATCATAATTTTTTTTCAAAAATAAGGACATTTTTGTCATTCAAAATTTTCAAACGAAAAGTAAAACTGCTGACATTAAATATTGGAAAGTGGTTGAATAAAAATATTCCTTCTATATTATAATATCCTGAGTCATATTATGATATTTTGGACCATATTATGACATCCTGCATGCAAGAAATTATAATTTGATGCAGCATGTCATAATATACGGCAGGATGTTATAATTTTTGGTCCATACTATGACATCCTTCGAAATCATAATATGCTACGAAATTTCGTAATTTTTTCAAAAAAATATTTTCGTCATACAAAATTTTAATAAAAAATAAAATTATAAATATTAAATATATATTAAAAATAATAATTATATGAATCAATTATATAAAATGGTCCGTTCTATATTGAATGTTTTACGCCACTCGCAGTGCATAAAAATTTCCTCGTTGCTGACATGTGTAGTGTGAGCAATGGGTCCCATGAGATAATGTGTCCGTATTCAAGGCCCACGGCCGTGCAAGCTGGGTTCTAGGGCCACAACGCAGTTTTGGCACATTATCGCTCTCTCATCCGAGTCCTCTTCCATCTTACTTTCAGGGAAAAGAAAAAAAAAAATTTATAAAATAAAGGAGAGGAGGAGAATTGAATCCCATTTGAGATTGCTTTTGGACAGGCAAAATTACTTTCTGAAGCCCAAAATATACTTCCAACTGATATACGGACGTTTGGTGAAAAAATATGAAATAATTTTCTAGTCCCTCCACAAGTTTAAAAGGCTTGACTAGGCAAAAGCTCCTATTTAGGGCTTCTTCCTAAAAATACTTTTTTAAATTGAATAAAAAATTATAAAAATTATAGTTAATCGGTTGAAGCCACTAGTGCCAAGGTTGATAAATTCTAAATAGGGAGCTTTCATGTGAGGGTGCACAATATTTTGGTGGCCCATGAATTTATACATGATCCCAACAAGGCGCTATATTTTCGGAGCTTAATGGAAATTAAACTGAACATAAAATTAGCCTATGATCAAATGAAAATCCATTTTTAAAGTATGCATCAAAATAAGTTAGTTTTATAACAATTAAATCAAATAGATTTTTGATTGCAAACGGTAGCCCTCCTTTACAATTCTCACCAATAGAACCTATACAGGATTTTTTGAATCATCTACTAGCCTGCATCAAAATTATTCTCTATCTTCTTATCTTTTATACTTTATGCAAATATCCTGCTCAAAGTATTGATAGTGGCCACTTGAAGCCATACTATTGATGCATACCATCCATCCTTAAGTGCTCAAGCATTACCCTATCCTTCTTTGTAGATGATTGTTATTATTGGCAAAAGCATTAGTTATAAATGCAATGGCTATAAGGAAAATTGGGGAGGATTATTACATTGCCTTAGAATAGAATGTGAATCAATAATTCATTTCTGTCAGAAAATCAAGCCTCAATTGAATACGCCACTTAAGCAATTTTGGGGATAGATGAACATGAGGAAATATGGAGATATTTGGGTGCACTAATTATGAGAAAGAACTTAAAAGGACAGAATGCAGGGAAATGGAATAGAACATCGTAGGAAAATTGGACAATTGGAAATCTAAGTCTCTCTCCATGATGAAAAGAATAATTTTAGTCAAATCGATGCTCTCTTCTACTCCAATATATAAGATAACAAAAGCTATTGTTCCCATATCTTTTTTTGAAAAAATGAGATAATTTTAAAAAATTATTTGGGGTGACTGGAGAGAGAGAAGGGGGTGCACCTTGTGGCATGGAATAAAGTATATCAATCAGTGCATGATGAAGGTTCGTATATCCAACCTCCATCGGGTGGTAATTGCATGAGCTTTTAGAAAGAGGTCTACTATTTTATGCCGTTGGTGTGTCCTAAAATTTGATGGATAATTTGTGATAGTTACATGATTGATGTTTTATAATAAATTTTTTTGCACTGTGGGTGGTGCAGAACTGCACGTACCGTCCGCTGTGATTGATGATATGCAAATTTAAATAAACCGCAAGCGCACGGTGTGCAGAGTAGCACGACCAGCGAATACGGATCGATCCCACAGAGACTTGGTTTAAAAAAATTGATTTTCAAATCTATGTTCAAACGGACTCTAACGAAAATCAAAAATCGAAAGTTGTTTGCAAAAGATAATAAGACTAAGGATCTAGGGTTTTTGAATCCACTAGATCTTGATTAGAGAATTTTACCTAGAATTTTCTTACCGATCCTAACGATAT
>KE504685.1:18701-30499 GCA_000441515.1 Elaeis oleifera | reverse complement strand
TCCCGACGGTGTTGTAGTCGAAGCTCGAGGAGTTGTACATGGCAAAATCTCTCACCAACACTCTTTTCCTCTGGAGGCAGTTTTACTAGCTGCGGATAGCTAAAGGACAGAGCGTGCAAGAGCATCTAAGTCACTTTCAGAAGATCCTCACCGACCTCATCAACGTTGGTGAGAATGTTGAGGAGAAAATCAGGGCGCTGGTTTTGCTGGCATCGCTTCCCCTTCATACGAGTCCTTGATGACTGCTCTTCTAGTGGGGAAGAGCACCATCAAGATGGACGAGGTCACCACGGCGATACTCCAAAATGCGGTTCTCAGGAGGGAGAATCCAGCTTCGAGCTCAGGTGTCGGTAGCTCAGCCTTGGTGGCTTCTGGAGGAGCAGGTGGTGGTAGACGGAACGATAGGAGATCACGACGAGGGCGGTCCAAGTCCAGGAGGGACTTGAGCAAAACTAGATGTTATCGGTGTGAGGAGTTGGGGCATCTAGCCAGAGATTGCCCTCAACTCAAAAATCAGACGATGGCTGTTGTGGCGACGGCCAGTAGTGATTCAGAGGGAGACATCCTGGAGATATCTAACGAGATATCTACTTCTTCCCAGCAGTGAATTTTAGATTCTATATGCACCCATCATGTATGTTGTAGAGAGGAGCAGTTTGACTCCCTAGAGAACAGTGAGGGCACTGTTTATCTGCCGAATGGATCGAGCTGTGCGATCAGAGGCATCGGGACGATCAGCTAGAGAACATATGATGGTGCAGTGAGGAGATTGGAAGAGGTTCGATACATATGTGATTTCAAACGGAATCTTATCTCACTGAGCAGACTGGATTCGAGAGGCTATAGGATGGTAGCTGGTGGAGGAATCCTAAGGATACTACGCGGCGATAGGATTGTGCTGGAGGAGAAGAAGGGAGCAGAGGACGCACAGTGCGAAGTGGAGTTTTAGGAGCCAGATGGAGTTCAGAGCGAGGTGGAGCTCCAAGTGGAGGTGGATCGGGCACGAGACAGGAGACTCGGGAGGACGAGAGGCGACGTCGCAAGGTGAGATTCCTATTGCCGTAAGATGATGCCACGAGCAGGTCTCAAGTTAGGAAGAGCACAGCATACGATGAAGATGGGATCGAGCGATCTGGCTCGACTCCCATATTGCCCATCCATGATCAATAGGTGATTGCCCAAGAGCATGGGGACGAGGAGATCCAGAAGCTCTTGGAATTAGGAGAAAGCTGAATATCGAGTCGATGTGGAGATTGTTAGGATTTGACGCCTCAAGATTCGGTTCATGTTGAGCCCACAGCGAGGTCTGTGACGAAAAATGGAGTCCAACAAGATCAAGATCACTTCAAACAGAGTCCGGACGGAGCAGATACACGCGTTTGAAGTCGGCACAGAGCTCGATTCTCTGGTCCATGGTGGACCAGATGGTCCACGGCCGGGCACATGGACCGCGTGGGCGTTTCCCACATGTTTCGTGTGATCCACGGTACTGTTTCATGGATCAATCGCGATCAGACGGCTCGGGTGTTGCGATCATGATCCAACGGCTAAAGAGATTATTTAGGCTTGATTAGGAGTCTTAAGCCTAATCTAATTGAATTTTAAGGCCTTTAAAAGCCCCTGATCTGGTGAACAGTGGGTGTGGTGGCCTGTGGTCTCACGGGGTGGCTCAGTTTTTCGTGAACGCACGGACTGCTTCGCACGAAAACTAGAAAATAGAATCCCGTGAAGAGAGAGACATGTTGAGATACTGAGAGAAGGAGCAGGACTTCTGGACAGCGGACAGCGATCACTTCAGGGGTTCAGGAGGTCTTCCTAGAGAGAGCTTTTGTGAGAGAGAACTTTCTATGAGGGAGAAATTGAATGTATGAGGATTGAGGGTGAGATCTCTTTTTGTGATATTTTTTTTTTATAGTGAAGTTTGCATGCCCCATGGAGGCGAATCCTTTTTGATTGATTCACGTATTTGATTATTTTTTGTTTTATTTCTTCTTTCTTCCTGCTGCATCGCGTGATATCGAAAAGGTCCTAGGAGATGGTGTCGTGACCAGACATCCACCCAACATAGGGTTCCATTAATGAGTCCGGTAATGAATGCCGTTGGGACATTCATTAATACCAATATCCTTGGTATCTTCAATAACTTGTCAACATTTAATTGAAGACCCACTAAAACCTTCTATGACAATCTATTTTTTAATATAAATTACTGGCAAATTAGATATGAAGTTACTATTATGACAACCTGTATTTCTAATATAAGTTCCTTTACTTTATTTCTAGTATTAAAGGAATGAGCGCAATATAAAGGCAAATTGGTGATTGAGATAGATGAGGCTAAGTTTATCAAACATAAATGAGGCTACGATCTCATATATATCGGCTAAGATCTCAATTTGTATCAGTATCTTCTCTTGCCAATATAATATACAAAGGAAAAAAAACTAATTATCTTGGAAAACCGGAACCCAAGATATCCGTGGATTCCATATCAACATATGGACCCATAGTTTGAAAGCACCGTTTATTCCTTAAACAGAATCTTAGTCTTGAGCAGCGAAATTACTATACCAGTTGAATTTTTTGATATCTTGGTTCTAATATATCAACCGAGATCTTAAAATCCCATACCGTTCCAAATTTTATATACTTCCAGTTTTTCCACCCTCCAGTCTCGGCAAGATAATCCAAGATCTCAGTTCATCTCATCGTCAGCCACCAACTAATCTTTTAAAATTCTCAACTAAAAGAGCCAATAAAGATCTTAACTAAAGTAATACATTTAAGGATAATTAATTTACCAATAGAAAATTGCTATAGCGGACATTATAGGTTCATAGAATGCGACACTGACATTTAAAACTAGAACTCCCTAAAATGACTGACTATATTCTTTGCTTGATACTGTGGAGTCTGGATCTAAAATTCCATAGCTTGCATGCCATGTTGACTCTCGGATAATTTCTGATCTTCGTAGAACCGGTACATAAGAGAGAACGCGAAACTCAAAATCTCTGTAAGAAAATGCAGGCATAATTCTTCTACGAGAACTGCAGGCATCTCACAGATGGATACAGATGTGTTGAATTATACAGCACCACACGATTTGAAGCAATTTGGAGCTTCGAGAACAAGAACCAAATTCAACAATTAATAAGCTGCACCCTTTCTTTTGGGAAAGCATGCCTTGTATTTAATGTATAAAAGTGTGAACTAGAGGGAGGACAGAGACCACCGATGAAAGAACTAAAAAAGGATCTTTTGGATAATCTAGCAGAATTAGACTAAATTTCCTGTTGAATTTGTAGATTGAGCAGCCGTTTTGAGCATGGCTCATATCCCCTCCAGCCCAAATCATGTAGGAAAGAAAATAAGACCTACTTTATAGGACCTTCTTTTTTTTTTTTTTCCTTATGGACCATAGACTGGAATTTCTGCAGGCTCTTAGAATATGCAAGCTAAGAGGTCCAATTCCTACAGGAATATCCGAAGAGGCCCAAAATATTTAAATTAACAGCCTTACAACATTGGCCATGTTATTGTACAACAAAACAATAATGCTCACATACTATCCATGAAGTTTACATGGCTTTAGCCTATGGTTACCGACCACACTAAATCTTCTTAGCAGATTCAGTTGGTCAGTGCCTCGTACACCTTTGCAGGACATCAAAATAGTCAGGGAAAGTCTTACGTGTGCAGCCGGGGTCTTTAATGGTGACGGGGACATCAGCACAGGCAGCAATAGAAATGCCATTGCCATCCTGTGATCATCGTATGTATCAATTGATGTCACATTCAACTTCTCCGGTGGGGTGATCACACAATAATCAGGCCCTTCTTCCACTGTTGCTCCCAGCTAGATTAGCAAATAGAAGCAAAAGAAATGTGAGAGAGAGAAACAGAGAGATTATATGGGAGAGAGAATATACTGACCTTTCTAAGCTCTGTACAAATGGCAATCATCCTTTCGGTCTCCTTGACCCTCCAAGATGCCACTAAAAATAAAGAAAATAGAAGATAAGACTTTCTTTTGAATTCACAAAATAAGACAGGGAAACTATAAAATGCACTACTTTCCAGAACAACTCCAACAGATTTCAGATAATAATTTATATAAACAAGGAATAAACATGAGAGCCTGCTAAACCTACCATCTCTAATAGCTGTTGGACCATCGGCAAATAGCGCCACAACAGCAAGGGTCATGGCAACATCAGGCATTTTATTCATGTTTACATCAACGGCATGCAAGTTTTTTCTCTTGGAAGGATCTCGCGGTGGACCAGTAACAGTGACACTATTCTCAGTCCAGGTAACCTTGGCTCCCATTTTCTCAAGAACTTCAGCAAATTTCACATCACCCTAAAAGGTAAACCGGAGACGCAGCAAGAGCACCCATGTCAAAAGAATGAAACAACTAGCTGGCGAAATGCTTCAGTATCAACAGAGGTAACTATTAATACCTGTAAACTGCTTGTACCACAACCTTCCACTGTGACAGTGCCCCCAGTAACTGCAGCACCTGCTAAGAAATAACTAGCACTTGATGCATCACCTTCTACATAAGCATTTCCAGAAGATCTGTCACAAGTCACAACACACCAAAGTGATTCAAAATGTAAATAATTTATCAAGTAAACATCAACATTGTTAATCTTCCAATTTCTTAACTCGTACTTGTACTTTTGACCACCCTTGATCAAGAATCTGTCCCAACTATCAGAATGCTCCACAGTGACACCAAAACGTTCCATCAGTTTCAAAGTCATTTCAACATATGGAATAGAAATTAATTTGTCAATGATTTCAATCTCCACATCTCCAAGGGCTAAGGGAGCTGCCATAAGCAAAGCAGTCAAGTACTGGCTGCTGATAGATCCAGAGAGTTTCACCTGCAGTGATCAAGGAATGCACATCAACCGTTATTGACACCATGATAAAGGTTGAAAAGTGATTTACAGCATACTAATTAATCTATAATTCTAACAATGAACAAAGGAGAGATAGCATGTCTAAAAGGGATAATGCTATCTTTTTCACACACAGAAATATAAAAGTGAACTTGATAAAAAATAAACTAAGGCAGTCCCCTTTAGTTGAATGTAGACTTAAGTATAAGCTTGTACAACAGAAGTGATGTTTCAAATAGTGAGGTTAATGGCACGCTTCCATGAAACTTTAATAACAATAACAATAAGCAAAAACAGTAGCAGTAATAGTAGCAGTAACAACAATGCTAATGATAGCAATAACAGTAACAACAAAAGTATTTTTTGAAGATAACAGTAAGAGTAACACCAACACTAACAATAATAATAACAACAAAATAATGGTCAGTTCTGAACATTCATGGAAAGAACTGTGGACATGGATTATACTAGTTTCTGGTATTTGAAGCAAAGCACACAAATGTATTGCTGGGGCAGCTAAAGAAGAACAGCCATTGTAGAAATATTTCACTACTAGTTATTGATTCAGTTAAATCTTGGAAAGCATTATAAATGTGTAAGGGAGCTTGAACCATTTAGCTAAAATTAACAACTCAATGAGCAAGAGCTTTCACGATATGTTACAGCTGATAGCAGCCACTATTAGGCATGGAAGATGGAAGTATTTGGAACAAAACACCTTGATTGCATTAATTACCACCAATGGAGCAAGCCGTAGACCATTTGGGCTTAGAAAGCTTGTTAGTATCAAGCAGGATCACGATAAGTGCATGACCAATGTTTAAAACAGGGATGGGTCAATCAGGTTGATCTGGTCCCGGTTACAAGTTGGGTCGGGCAAAAACCCAAATTTTTAAAAACTGCTTGACCCGATGGACGGTTCAACCACTTGAACAGCCTAAGCCAAACCAGATCAAATAGTCTCAGTCCAATGATGGGAATATGGAGATAAAAGGAAAAAGCTGAGAGAAAGAACCTCAATCAGATCATCTCCCTGGCAAAGAACCATATGGTGTTGATCTCTTTCCAAGCACCACAGTGGTGCAACTACTGAAACCTAGCCCAATCCAGTGGGAAGGTGGCATTGGAGTCAGATTTGGCAGGAGGGATGGCATTGGAGCCAAATCTGGCAGGAGGGATGGCATTGGAGCTAGATGCTATAGGAGCAATGGTGTTTAAGCCAGATCTAGCAAGAGTGGAAGCACGATGGCCAGATCTAGTGGAATTGACAGTGCCATGGCTGGGATGGCACGGGTATGATCTTTCTCTCCTCCATTTCTTCTCCTCCTTCCCTGCCCACGCCAGATCGAACCTGTACCACCTGACCTAAAGCACTGGAAAATGGGGAAGGGAAGGGAGTAGGTGGTTGGGAGAAGCGATGGAAGAGTCAGATGATTGTGAAAAGATACTTGTCCTATTTTGGGGTGGAAAGATATATATGTAAATTTTTGGGATAGTTGAACCATGGTTAACCCGCACTTGGACCAAGTAGCCATGACCAGACCACCTGGGGGGTTGATCCAGTTCACAGGGTTCAGAAAATTGTGAATGACTAGCAACACCCCCTGAAAGAGAAGTGAAATTAATTCAATTTTAGATGTTTGGTCATCTCCCAAAAGGCTAAGGCAGCCTCTTGAAGCAGAGTCGAGGGCCACACAAGAGGGAAAGACCCATGGAGACCAAGATGAGTAGATGGACGTTGGGAAGAGATCTCAAAGCTCTTGATGACATATACTGCTTTACATAATAGAAAAGAAGGAAAAGGAAGGAAAACAAGAACCAACAGATTACTAAGGCTTGCTATTCAAGGTTATAAATCTCTTTCTGATGTGCTTGCTTGTCACCTTAAATTAAAAAAAATAATTGCAAATATCTGAAAAATATATGCCATATTTGATGGAGCACCTAATGGAGTGTATTATTTGCAGACGAACATTCAAACTGGTAATCTCAGATGGCAAGAGTTTATCTTACATGATGAAAAGGTCCTAAGCATATTAGATAGAGGACAAACTCAAAAGTCAGAAATCAGAATAAACAAGACCATTATTTTTTGCATTACAAATATATGCAGCACTAAAGTTTACCTATATAGCTAAGCTAAAATCAGACCCACCCATGAACCAATAAGAACAAAAATAGGGATTTTCAACCCAAGTTTTCAACTTCTAGCTGACTGGATGGAGACTGCATAGGATTACTGTTTTTGTAACTTGAAAAAGCACAGGGAAAACAAGAAATCAGCAAGAAAGGAGGAAAACCACAAGAGAACCTAGCTCATTGTTCTTGTAATTGGGGATATGGTTGATGATAAAGGTTTGAAGGAAGACAGACATAAGTTGATACTATTTATATGCCACATCTCCCATTCATGAATATCAATGTTCTACGCTCCAAGCAATTGATTGAACAAGTTGATTATGCAACATGATATGTTCCTTTGCATGTTTGGAAGCAATTCAACTTGAAGTAAATATTCTCCATCATAGAGTTTGAGTTTCAAAAAGGTATGTAGGTTAAAGGTGCTGCAGGTTATCATAATCTTTTGATGTGGAATTTCAACTTTCCACTTGATTTTTGCAGCGTATATAAGTCTCAAAGAAAATATGAGGATAATGGTGGAGCTTTCATAAAAACTTCTCCAGAAAATCAGGTACAATCTTACAAAAGGTTAGAAAATGGGTTGACTATCCAGAAAGGGAAGAAAAGAGCAAGCTACTAAAGAAAGTTGAGATCCAACAAAAGATAAAATAATGATTCAAGTTCAATTTGCAAAAGGAAACTCTCTCCTTTTTCATTTCAGAGAAACAAGGGCAGTGGAAAGTTCATGTGTTCTTCCACAAGAAATATTCTTAAAACATAATCGTAGAAGAGAAACATTCCCATTCAAAAATCTAAAACAACAACATTTCAGAAAGCTAAGTTTAATGTAAAATTGAAGTTGAAAAATTCCTTCATCAGTACCCAGAATGCTTACATGTAAGATGCAAAACAAACTTCCATGAAGTTACAAAGTGAAAAAAAAAAAAATCCAGCAATTCAAACCATAGATTGTAACACCAAAAATGATAATTACACTTGTCAAGAATCAAACTCAAACTTAAGGAAAAACTTTGCATTGACCTGGCTGAGCTTCAGCTCTAATCTCAAATGTTCCAGCACAAAAGAGAAACCAAAATCTTCAGAGAATAAAAGATGATAGGCTACCGACAACATGTTCAAGAACTCTAAAATTTTGTTCAAAACTTTTAATTTTCGTAATGTAACTCTTTATAAACCATTCAACTGCCAAAATTAATAAATGGAAATAACAAACCAAGTCCACCATCTAATAATGGAAGGTCTACCAATGGTTACTACTTGATGCTTTATGTGGCATAAGACTTGAAAGGGATAAGATACTATGCTGGTTGTTGAAGTGGGCATACTACTATATAGGTGCAAGAAGTGGAACTACACTGGTGAGAGCTAAGAAGGCACCTTGAGAAAATTTTAGCATGGTTGATGCAAGAAATTGAGAAGAATTGAAGAGACATCGCTTCAAAGCTGTAAATTCTCACATGCTATTACATGGTACTAATGATGCTAAAGACTCCTTGGCTGTAGCAAGGGCATCTAAAATTTCAACACATACATACATACATAATCTACATACACCAAGCACCAAAACAATATAATCTACCTTCACCTCAAGGTTGTCAAAATGCCTAATGGTCCTAGGTAGTGGCCCCTTGAAACGCCTAGGCTGAACACCTAGGTGGCACAGCAGGTGCCTAGAGTTTAAAAATCTCTGAAAAAATAAATTAGTATCACGGCATGATCAAATTATCACAGATATATATTATATTTGGTTCATAGAAATGGAAAAAAAATCTTATTCATAATGGTAGATAGTTAACTACTTATGCTATTCAAAATAAAATTTAAAATAAAACAATATCTTTGAGAACACTTTATAAACATCAAAAATAGTACTAAAGAACATAACATAGTCAAATAGATTTAAAAAAAAACATTTTCACACTTCGCAAAGATCGTCTAGATGACAAAATACATACAAATGAACTAGTCTTTATAGTATAAATACACTCCAAGGCTCATCAAATATACCCCAAATTACTAGTTAATAAATAAATTTTATATTACATATGAAGAAAGAAGTATAGACTTAAAGTGATAAATAATATTATAAATAGGCATCCTTCTCATAAAATGGTGGCCAAAACAAAGTCAAGCAATGGCTAGGCACCAACTTAGGTGCCTCTGCAGCACCCTGCCCAGCAATTAGGAACGCACCAGGGTCCAGGCACCTAGGTGCTGGGGTTGCCCAAGCACCTAGGCAGTCTTACCATGGTTGGTCAATTAGTAATCAAGATAATTCAAGTATTAACCAATCTTTTGTTAGGAAGCAAAGCCATTCTTTTTGCTTTGACTATGGATGGGATTGCAAAACCACAAGAGGCAATAAAAAACTGATAAAACCAGGCACAAAAGATTAATGTGGAAAACCTTCTAACAAAATAAATAAATAAATAAATAAAGTAGTCAGAATCAATGCAATAAGCAAGAAATAAAGGGATTACACCACTTCACATCTCAGGCTGATCAAACCCTAGCCCGAGTAACACCACTCAGCTCATACACAAAAACACCCACCTATAATCTCTAGGGAGGATGCTAAGAAAAAATATATAGAGAGAAAATTTGATATGGTTAAGAGGATACATGACAACATACCAAATCCAAAACAAGTCAAATGTTGAGGATGAAATCTAGAGCCTAGATCAAAGCACCTGAAAAGAGCATTTTTTTTTCTCTCTCTCTCTCCTCTCCTCTCTTTTGCTCCTCTATCTCCTCTTATCTCTCTTTTCCCTCTCTCTCCATATGTTTGTGTTTTTGGCTGCAAACCATCAGAGCTCCTTAAGGCTTCTCTTAGAGAGGCACCCACCCACCACCCTCCTCTCTCTCTCTCTCTCTCATTCAATCTTAGGAAAAGATGGATTATGAGGATCAATCAATGGACGGGCAGCCCTCCATAAGGCTGCCTTGACACCCAAGATAATTAAAATCTGCGGTTAAAGACAAAAGACCTATCTACAATGTCTCACATGTAGTTGACGGGCATGAATTCTTTGAGTTGCACATGAGAGTTCAACACTATTGTAGAGCAGCAAATTTGGATCTAAGTGACCATTCATACTGTTTATTGACATTTAAAACTCAAGTACTGCTTCATAGGTTACATAACTAAAATATTTGCTAGGAATTTCAATCTTGCCAATAGTATATGAATATGAGGCATTGCTAGAAGCACTTTCGTCATCTAATATAAACTAGACATCATAAGAAAAATGTAACAATATTTAGACAACAGCATGCGGATAATAAAGGGTTAAACCTACATGACTGGCAAAGGCTAAATTATGCCTATACAAGAGTGAAGTAACATTATAATAAATAGGTTCTCAAGATGTAGATGAAGAGACATATAATCACTTTCCCAGACTGCAGCACTATGTTTATCATATCTACATATGAACCCAATGACAATAAACATGCACAGAGTATTCTAGTGGAATGATGAGCTCTACAGAGGCCAATAAACATCTCAAGTTATCTCAGATCAGTATGAAGAAATTAAATCCGGGAGTTCTCCAACCACTATTATGGTGCTATAGAGAGAGTATTATTATCACATTTGTCCAAACAAAATGAAAATATAAATATACTATCTATAGAAAACAAGAACAAAGTTCTCTTTTTGTTGTTTCCTTCTAGCCAAAACATGTGCACTTTGTTTCAGATATATGCATCACATCATTATCAATAAACAGCAATCACCTTTTAGAGTGCAAAAAGCTCAGGTTGTATGCGATAGAGGAAGAAATAACAAATAGAGGATGCTAATAACTGTGAAAATTCTGACCCTGCAACAAGATAATAGTGAGTACAAGTTTTGTGAACTGACCTTTCCCCCTGGAAGACCTCCCATTGCATTAACACGGACAGGAGGGCAGTTAGTGCCCAAGAACAATCAACGTCTGCACCTAGCTGCTTTAAACCAGTAACCAGGTCTCCTATAGGCCTTTCCCTCATCCGCGGCACCCCATCAAGTACGTAACTGGAATGCAAATCACATATATTTGAGCTACAGTGTACCAGCAGGTGACATAAATCAACCAAATTTAATCCCAAAAGTGAGCATGGTACCTTGCATCTCCACCAGCGGCAGTGACAGCAGCAGTCAATGGGCGCATTGCAGTTCCTGCATTTCCTAAAAGAGTTGAACTTCCTCTTTGGAAGTTTTACCAACTGGAAATTGGCCGCCACAACCTACAACTATTGCTCTTTTCATAGCACTGTCATCTTCCACTGTTAGGCCAAGGGTTCTCAAAGCAGCAAGCATATAACGAACATCATCACTATTCAACAAATTGTCCACAACAGTAGTTCCCTGATCACAGATTCAAAAGAGAAATTAGTAATGCAACTTCAAAGACAGAAGTAGTATGATCAAATTTGGTTTATACCCACTTATATATTCAGCTAACAATCAGATAATTATGATTCCCTCGAACAATCAGTTTAAGAGCACTGGAGGAACAATTATAAATAACGTAAGTCATATGCAGACCAAAGCATGTCTAGGAACACACATTATGTCCTCATATCCTCTCCTCTCTCTCTCTCCTCCCCCAATTTTAATGATATTTTTGCATGGATTCATCACCATAATAGAAAACTAACACAAACTCTATGAGCTTAAATGACATAATAATAGGGGAAAAAGAAACGAAAAGACTCAATAGATTCACGTATAACCTTAATATATATATATATATATAT
>KE504685.1:0-18681 GCA_000441515.1 Elaeis oleifera | reverse complement strand
TAATATATATATATATATATATATATATATATATATATACCATTCAAGAAATTTTGAAAAAAGTGAGCCCAAATACCAGAACCAATCTCTCTCGTCACAGAGAATGTTTTCACTTTTCCACAGTAAGCTTCCAAATCAAGACGAGAAATACAGTTAATTCGACCATCTTACCTCGGAGAGGGCGGCGAGGAGGAGGATCCGATTGGAGAGCGACTTGGAGCCGGGAGCTTGACGGTCCCAGAGATCTCCTTGATCGGCTGCAGCACGATCTCCGGGGCCGTCGAGGGCTTCTCCGTAGCCGTCGCGACGGAGACCGAAACCCTAAGAGGAGAAGCCTTAAACGTGACAGACTTTCTGTTGCTCCCGATTCTCAGAGAGCCGGACCCTGCAAGCTTGGATGCCGATCGCAGGCGGAGAGAAGCAGGGAGGAGCGTCGGCCGCCGACCTCCGGCGAGGTGGGAAGAAGAGAGGCTGGGATTCATCTCCAAGACGTTTGCCATGGTCGCTTGCGCCATCTATCTACGCTTGGTGGTCGCCGACGTCTACAGAGGAGATCTTGGGGCGAGCGAAATGGCCGTCGTTCTCTCACCAACCCCGACCCACTCCGCTCTTCACATCCCCTCGCCACCAACCCACGTTGCTTTCTTAAGAGCTTCTCCGGCATTTACATTTAAACCCCTGGATCTAGATCCCGACAAACCCCAACATAAAATTTTATTAAAATGTTCAAATTTCAGCATAATTTTATAAAAATATTTAAAAATGAACTACCTTGGGGAACCACAACATCATTTTATGAAAAATGTTAAATCACCTGTACTATTAGCGAAGTCTACGGGAAAGTAATTGGTGGAACTCGAGAACCATCGAGTTTTTGACCGACATTCCAAAAAAAAAAATTATTTATATATTAATTATGTTTTAATCTAATAATAAAATGTAGCTATACTCAAAATGAATTTTGATTAAATAAATCTTAATTAAAATAGAAAATTATTCTGTTAGCATTCTAGAATTTTGTCCGTATAGTGGGATTACGAGAAAAAAGGTCAAATTAATTTGAGATTCGTGCCATGTTAGAACTTTTAAAATTTTAAAAAAATTCAAAAATTTTCAAGAAAGCTTTTTCTCTTCCATTTATTTAACTGAGACGGAGATAGAGATAGAAAATAATTTTCCAACTCCGATGAAATTTTATTACTTGATATATTTTATCTACTTATGAAATAAGGTATATAAGAGTGCACAACAATATTTATATTTTTTTTGTTAATTATATGAATCTCATTAACAGTAAAATAAGAGATACGAAAAAATAATTATTAATTAATAATTAAACTTGCTCATGATTTATCGAACTATTTTGAACCGGATGATTCAAAGTATAGCGAACCATATCAATGGCTAACTAGTGCGATTCGGACGTTTGATTTGAAATGCTGGTGAAATAGATCAAAGAGAAGGAAAGAGAGGAAGAGAGAGAAGGAGAGGGAAGGAGAAAAAATCAAGTGGTGGCCGACCAAGGGCTTCAAAGCTCCGCAAATCCTCCGTGAGATGCGAGAAGAGAGAGAGGATAGGAGAGAAGAGAAGTGAGGAAAAGATGGTGAGAAGGTGGTTAGAGGGCCACTGGACAATCCAAATCCATCTTGCAATCACTGAGTTCAAGACAGGTCAAAATAGGAGCGACTGCTGGGCGGATTTGGGCCATCCAATAGCCATAATGAACATCTGATGGCCTTCTTGCTATTTTATCCTCATTCTTCTTCTCTCTTTTCTCTCTCTCTATCTCTTTGCTATCATTTTTCTCTTGTGAGGCTGCAGAGTCCGAGAGGCCTTGATAGCTCTCCGATGGCCACTACCGACATCTCCATCAATCTTCTCTTCCTTCTCTCGCTCTCCTTCTCTCTCTCTTTCTCTCTCTTTATCTCTTCAATTTATTCCTCATTTGCATATCAATTCAGATATGATATAATTTGGTATGGGGGCATACTAATTTGTATCATTGATTGGCCGGTATGAGATTTGATTGTGAGTCGACGAATCTTAATCTTGTCCGTATAAAATTAGGATGAGAGCATGACAGGCGCCAGCAGTGTCTTTGTCTTTTATCATGTTTTTCTAATTTTTTTTTTCTGTTTTAATAGCACGTGCATATACTCTTTTGAACAAATTCTACTTATTCCGTGGATGGATTAGTTGAAATGCACAGTGTAAATTAAGATATATTCATCTAAATACTAATAGTGTCATGTGTGTATTTGTCTAAATCTCATAATCAAAAAATAAAATAAAAGATAAGTCTCCAGCCCAGATTTTTTTCTTTTTATACCTACAATAGATACACGTGGATGTACGTGATTGGAAAGGGAAGACTGAGGGTCGTGTCAGTGCGCCGTACGTGGCGCCGGGGTAGTTGAAATTGGTGGGGTCCAAAATGAGTTAGCTGGAGGGATAGAGCGTGAGGAACACGTGTTCACGTGAGTGGGTTTTGGTTGGTAGCGTCTCGTCCCACAGTTAAGCCTACCAACCTTTGTACCCGAAAAGAAAAAAAAAGCCCACCAACCTTAGACCATGAAGTCCATAACCCCGCTCACCTAACACTAACGCCCTTGGGGGTTTGGTGGGCGTATGGTTCTGATGGTCAAGCATATCCGGTTTGTGTGCATTTGTTAGTGAACTTATCAAAACAGTACCAGGACTGGAAAAATAAATATAAAATAAACGCTAGCTTAGGTGTCCTTCGTGCGTAAGAGAAGATTGGTGGCATACGGCACGGGTGTACTCTTGGTCAACCGATGCACCGTGTGCGTTTTGCACTAAGCCGTCCATGACACATGCGACGCACTGACGCAGGTTACATACACACATGCAATTATAACAATGCATGGTTAAGAGATAAGCGATAATACGCTTAATTTATGGCTTTGTATGATTGTTATACAAAATACTGATCATATTGGACCACAATTAATTTTGATTCCCCTAGCCGTTTAAGCGCCTAAATGATCCACATTAGTAAAACTTCTAATTTGGGAGTGGACATTGACCGTGAGGATTTTGAAGTTATGTTGCACTTTGGAAATATATAGGTGTAAGCAAAGAGTACAATAAGGCATATAGATGTCAACCATGAAATCAAGAGGCATACATTATACCAGGAGATAAAATAAATAAAGGAGTACATATGAGCATGAGAGGTATTACTTATTTAAATCCAATAAATCGGAAGGCACCCAATCATCCCATCTTATTCTATTAAAAAGAGGATTGGGATGGAGTCAAACCTATTCAAGCGGGGAGAGAAGAAATAAAAAGAATAAAGGAATGGAAGAAAGATGAACCAAAAAAATAAAAATAAAAAATAAAAAGAGAAAAAAAAAAAATAAAAAGAGAGAGAAAAAAATAAGATCAAAAAAAGAAAAAAAATAAGAAAAAAAAAATAAAAGAATATCCATCAGAATACATAATTAAAATTACTGTCTGGACAGAAAGACATCCAATTTCATAAAAATCACCGGTATCTGTCTATATTGCTTGTGTCTCAACTTTATCCATCGGAACAACCAGCCCATCTCATTCATCAACAACCATGACTTTGGGTTCCCATTAAGTGTTGAAGCAACATATAAGCACGTTGGGCAAGAACTTTAGAGTGATAAACAAAACAACAATGGGAGTAAAGAGAGAAAAGCCAGCTTGATTTTGAGGACAAATACAGCATCTTGCTTTAAATGCTCTCTTTCAACAAGGATGCCTCAGATGCCACATGTAAAACACCAAACACAAAGAGAAGGAAGATACTGACATGCAAACACCAAAATCAACTCTGATCCATTCTGCATGAAATAATCACAGTGCAGGTCTAAAAGGTAAAAGGTTCAGAATGAATCTCAAAGATTTTTCTAACAAATATTCAAAAATGTAATAGAACAACAGGAAACAGTTTGATGCAACCATCAGATGCTACTGTTTCATTCAAACAGACCACGAAGAAGACTCACTTCATGAATTATAACATAGAAAAGTTCGAGGAATATGAGGGCTTTATTGCAGGCCAAAGGCCAGACTTAATCTGCCAAAGCTGGCTTCTTCCCACCAGTGTCCTGTAACTCCCAGATGAGAGGCTCTGGAATCTAGCTTCTTGGAGCCATGAGAGAGAGAGGACCACAGACAAGCTAATCTTATAGAGATCTGGCTGCTTCAATGACTTTCTCTGCTGTTATACCAAATTCCTTGTATATCCGACCAGCAGGAGCACTTGCCCGAACCGGTCAATCCCAATAGCCTTGCCCTTGGTTCCGACAAACTTCTCCCACCCAAGCGTGGATCCTGCTTCAATACTAATCCTAGCAGTGACAGCAGCAGGGAGGACACTCTCCTTGTACTCATCAGATTGCTCATCAAACAACTCCCAGCTGACAAGTGACACAACTCTGACTGTTTTCCCCTCCTTCCTCAATTCATCTGCAGCCTTGGCAGCAATCTCCAATTCAGAGCCAGTGCTCATAACAATGAGATCTGGTTTGTTACCGGATGAGTTGTCTGAAATAATGTATCCTCCCTTCTCAACTCCTTCGACCGATGTTCCTGCAAGTTGAGGAAGCTTCTGACGGGAGAGAGCAAGAATTGATGGCCTCTTCCTATTGAGAACTGCAACTTTGTATGCCCCAGCGGTCTCAGTCCCATCAGCTGGACGGAGCATCAAAATGTTGGGCATGGCTCGGAAGCTAATCAGATGCTCGATAGGCTGATGGGTGGGTCCATCTTCTCCAAGACCAATAGAATCATGTGTCATCACATAGATGACTCCTGCCTCAGACAGGGCCGAGATCCTTATGGCAGCTCTCATGTAGTCTGTGAAGACAAAGAAGGTAGCACAGTAGGGGATAAGGCCCGGGCTGTGGAGGGCAATGCCATTGCATATGGCACCCATCCCATGTTCCCTAACACCAAAACGAACATTCCGCTCCTCAGGTGTGTCCTTTTGGAAGTTACCAAACATCTTCAGCAATGTCATGTTGGAGGAGGCAAGATCAGCACTGCCTCCTAGAAATCCAGGAAGTACTTTAGCAAGAGCATTCAGGCATTGCTGAGATAGATTTCTAGTGGCATCTGCAGGACTTTCAAGCGTATATGTCTGCAAAATAAGTGTAAAAAATTGCCAATGATAGATGTCAATATAGTGCTACTTCCATTTTAATATTAACTGAAGAATGAACGGTGGATGTAAAGAAGCATTCACCGGAAGAGCCTTCTCCCATCCAGTAGGCAGTTCTCCAGATATGATACGCTTCAGCTCTGCAGCATCCTCTTTGTATTTCTTCTCATACTCTGCAAACTTAGCATTCCATTCAGCTTCAAGAGCAGCACCTTCTGGGACATGGTGGCTCCAGTGACTGAGATGGACAAATCCAAAACAACCATTACTCTCAACAATTCAGATTTATCTGCTAAATGAAAACATATCAACAAAGTTTGCAAACCTCTTCACATCTTCAGGCACAAAAAAAGGCTCATAAGGCCATCCAAGGTTCTGCCTGGTTGCATCAACTTCCTTAGCACCCAATGCACTCCCATGCACGCTATATGTGTTCGCCTTGTTGGGTGACCCATAACCAATGGTGGTGGTAACCTGAAAAAAAAAAAAAATCATTAAACACTGTTTTATAAAACTTCAATGTGAACCATTGCCACATATTTTGTTTTTGAATAACCATGCAAATTTAATAAACCTTGATCAGTGTGGGTTTGTCTTTTACAGCCTTAGCTTCCTTAATTGCGGCACGGATTTCATCATAGCCTGTATTACCATTCTTCACCCAGATCGTGTGCCAGCCAAGAGCCTCGAAACGGGCATTTACATCTTCTGTAAATGCAATCTCTGTGTCTCCATCAATGGAGATGTGGTTGTCATCGTAAAAAGCAATCAGCTTCCTAAACCCCAGTGCCCGGCAAGCGAACAAGCTTCATTAGAAATGCCCTCCATTTGGCAGCCATCACCAACTACAACATACCTAAGGCCATCAGTAAATCAAATTAGTCAATATGCATAAAGTCTGCATACAAAGATAAGCAATATGAATTCAACAGAAAGATGAATATGAGGAGTTACGTGTAATGATCAATGATCTCCATGTCAGGCTTATTGAAACGTGCAGCTAGGTGCCTCTCAGCAAGTGCCAATCCAACAGCATTTGCAATACCCTGACCAAGAGGACCTACACCATTCCACCAACCATGAAAGGAAATGAGCGTACTGTACTAACATAAAATGGAAAGAAGAAGAGGCATGCCACAATTGTATTTATCTGCAGCACAAAACTTCTTAATTCAGGACCAGTTCAGGACGCAAACCAGTAGTGACTTCAATTCCAGGAGTTTCAAAATTCTCTGGATGGCCAGGAGTTTTGCTTTCCCACTGCCGGAAAGCCTTCAAATCATCCTCCTGAAAGATCAGATTGGAACAATCCAAAGCCTTGTATAAGATTACAGCTAAAGCAAACACCAGATCATTGTGTTAAAATTATATGTTAAAATTATTTCTCCTAGGATATCAAATTGGAGCATCAAAAAATCGTAAAAGATTAGAGTGGAACTAGCACTATATCAATGAATTCAGATCAACATGTTGAGCTGCTGAAACCAAGTCATAGAACAAAATCTTAAATCAACATGAAGGTACTTAATGAAATAATGAATACACACACTCCGTGTTCAACAGATCAGAGCATCAGCAATTAAATATCACATGGCAAGATTACAAAAAAACATAAAGGTGTCACCAAAAGCATATTGCTTTGGCTTCTCTCTTAGCTCTGTTCCTTTTTCTGTCAGAACAAAAACACACTACTCTACAAACTTTTTTGTCCCAAAGAAGAACGCGAATAAATATGCATAAAAAGAGAAACTTTTTCAATACAGTAAAAGCAAAACCGATCAATTAGATAACCAAATCAAATTTTGGACGACAACATGGGATATACGCCTCCTGTAACCAATCAAGCATCAAAAACATAAGCAAAAAATTCAATATCAATCCTAATTCTTGGATAAAAGGACAGATCCGAATCCTTAGAAACAGGAGAACAAGAATAAATTAACATCAAGTTTCCATCTTTCTTGCTATTCTACTAATCAAATCTAGAGAAAAGGCTCAGACTATCATCAAGTTGCTGTCTTTGTTGTTCTAATCATCAAATCTTAAAATAAGCCTCACGCTAACACCAAATTGCCATTTTCCTGGAATTATATTCATCAAATCTAGGCAAGCCTCGGATTAGAACAAGTTGCCGTCTTTTTTGCCCTTCTATCCATCTAATCTAGAAGTCAAGCCTCGGAGAATAAGAGATCGGAAATCGAGCCTCGGAGAATAAGAGATCCGGCGGCTCACCTTGACACTATCATATCCGGCGAGGTGGAGCAGGGCGTAATGGAGCATACACCCGTGGCCGGCGGAGAGAACGAAGCGATCGCGGTTGAACCAGTAGGGATTCTTGGGGTTGTAGCGCATGATCTCGTCGTAGAGAATGTGTCCCAAGGGGCGCACCCCATAGGAAGGCCCGGGTGGCCAGAAGTGGCCTTCTCGACGGCGTCGACGGCCAGGAACCGGATCGTGTTGACGGACTTGTCCACCAGAGCCTCCGTGGCCACCTTCCCCTCCAGCGTTTCCACCCTCGCCGCCCTGGTGACGGCGGCGCGGCGGGCCGGGGGCGGCCTGCGGCCGGAGGTTCTGGAGGCGAGGGGACTTGAGGGCGCGGCCGGCGAGGGAGCTGAGGCCGAAGGCGAGGCGGTTCGGTTGAGCAGGGGATGGGGAGGGGTGGCCGGATATGGCGCGGCCGACGAGTGCCTGGGCGGCGGTGACGGAGGGGGAAGCGGCCATGGCTCGTTCTCTCTAAGTTTCCTCGCCCTTCGATCGCTATGGGGTTGGTGAGAGGGGAGGAGAGAATTTGAGGTTGCTTAGCCTTTTGGCTAAGTACTGAGAATTAGATGGGCATGTTGGAAGATTCGTGCTAGGATCAGAGCAAATGGCGTCTAAGCCGTTGGATTTAAAGATGATCAGATCCTGACCGTTAGAAGAGGGAGGGAATGACTGCCTCGTGATTGTTTGACTACGTTGGCGGGTCGTATATTGTTTCGTTCATATCTTTTTCTCTTATCGGATTATGCGAGGAAATTATACTCCACCACGCGGTCATGACGCAGCGAAACACTTCGAGCGATAGTTATACAGCACCCATCGTGATACATCGCTACCCAAACAAACGGCTGTGATTAATTATATACGCAGCAGCTGCACTAAGATATAAATTTTTAATAAAATAAATTATTCTGAACCTACCGATATTTGGGATAATTACATGATCTACGCAACTTTTTGAAAATATACACGTAACACCAAACCCCCACCTCCCAACAAATATATAAATTTAAAATTTAAAAAAAATTACCAAAATAAAAATATAGAATAATTTAAGATACAAATAAATTAAATAGTAATAATATTATTACGACCATTGATTTATTTAATAGAAAATATATGTATGTATTATGTATATAAAAAATTTTGATAGTAAAATATATATTTTAAAATATTGAATAGGAATCTATAATTATCCTAAATTTAGAGGAGGTTATTATAATTTAGTGTTTTATGATTTATTTTTTTAATAATACGGTGATAAGTAAGAAATTTATTGAATTTTCATCATGAGAAATAAAAGGCTTTATTTAAATAATTGTACAGGAATATTCCGTAAGAACCGAGTTAGTTGGGTCGGTGGTTGGCGCTACCTACCCCTTCTCGGGAGTTTCGGTTTCATACAGCAAGCATCAAGTCAAATCAGGTTGGTTTCACAGGGGCACAAGGATACTTTTTGGCTAGGAATAGTAACACATGGAGGCCTAGTAGATCTAGACGTGATCTTAATTTGTTAAAAATAGAAAATAAAACTGCACTAATATCTATCTATCAATCTATTTCTTTACCTATTAAATAAACCCAAGAGAAAATATTCTACACTCTGCACTCTACAAAGTTAAATTATCTGCCGAAATAAAGTTTTATGAATTTATTTCTTTTCATGTCTCCAAATTTAGTTAGAACTAAATTTTCTATCATCAAAAAAAAATTATGAATTAAAATATAAATTAATATATATTATTTAAAATAAAATTAATCTAAAAATTCTAATCCTTGCACATGTGCTCGCAACTCTACTTTTTTGTTATTAAGTTAGGCTTGTTTTTTGTTATTTTGACCGAGTTAAGAGCTCAAGTTATACTCGTTTCTTTCAATTAGTATGTGAAAGTACATCATTGGAGTCCGATCTATTCAATTTCTTCCCCAATACTGCTTTAGTAACCTGATCAAAATAATATAAGATCAGGCTTTAATAATCTTATCAGCCCCTCTATCATCTTCCTTTGTGATCCCCTGTGACTCTCTATCCAAATCACCATGCTCTCAGATCACTAAATCTATCGATTGTTCTCTCCAACCATCTATTATCCAGCAATATAGATTCGTGATTCAGGAGGAATCATCAGAAGATCCTGTCTCCCCTTTTAAATCAGTCCTTGTCATCCAGCAAGTGGGTTCTATCAACTAGCAAGTAGATTTCAAGCATGTGAATTTGATGAGTTTTTTTGTTATTTTTATTTTCAAATGTCTAGCATCTTAAATGCAAAATATGAGCCATTAGATGGATTAGACGTGGCAGATGAACTGAATGACAAAACCCAACAAGTGATTTCTATCACCAACATGTGGATTTGACAGATTTTTTTTATTCTCGATATCTGACATTTTAAATACAAATAGATGAGCCATTGTATGGCTGACATATGGCAGATGGACTGAATGACAAAATACTGGCTTCCCCTTTGGAGCCTGTTCTTTTGTGGATAAATATCATAAGAAAGTTAATCAAATTTTTTATTAATCAACTTACCCATGTTCTCATACTTTTTAAGATGGGTAAGTTACTTTCCTATGGATAGCATTTATCCATAAAATAGAGAAAAATCTTACCCACCTAAGGATGATTAAATCATTTTTCCATCAATCGGAAAAGCAATCTTTTTAATTCATTCTTAATAAACCTTAACCTTATAATATAATATTTATATAATATATTATAATAATATAATAATATAATATATCATTATATATAGTAATATATTAATATAATATAATATCATATCATATACTGTAATATACTATAATAATTATAATAATATAATAATATATAACAATCTAATAATGTACTATATTATATATTAATATTTATAATATATGATACAATATTACTATATGATAATAATATTATCTAATATATTATATTATACTAATAATAATATTACTATAATATAATAATATAATAATATATTATATTATATAATAAAGATATTATGAAAAAAATATAGATAGATCATAACAACTTATCCAGAAAATGATAATACAAAGAATGTGGGTAACATATTTTAGAGTTATTTTCGATTTACAAAAGAGCACGAGTAAATTATTTTCTATCTAAATATTGTATAGAAATACTTATGCAGAAAAATATAATTTTTTGAAAAAAATTTTACCTGCAAAGAACATACTCTTAATGTAATATATAGATGTTCTAGTCAGTTGGCATCTTCCTAAATACATGAGAGGTTCATTACAATATGCTAGTTCACTGGTGGTATCTCCCTGACTCAAGAAAATAGATTTTTTTAGTCTCCAAAAGTGTCTAAAGGATTAGTTCACCGGTGTGCAAGTGGGCTAACCACACCATTAAGATCACTTCGAGATGACAACTAAGGGATTCCAATTGTTCTTTTCACCATATTGGAAGATTTTTGTTTGTTTGTTTTTTAACGAATAGGGTGACAACATTGCCTCCCCTTCATTAAGGCAATGAAATAATAACAAGGATGGGAACTTCCCAAAAGTTTAAAAAAAAAGAAAAAGAAACAGAGAGAGAGAAATTAGAAGATAAGATATACTACTTGTGAATGAACCAAAATTTACAATGTTATAGCTCTCGGACTATCATTCAAACATTTACATGTTAATCAATAGAAATTGGGTGATTTGTTCAGAATTAGCTGAGCTAAAATATTCGACAGATGTTTAAAAATTGGTGCACTGTGACCAACATGCCACGCTAGGGATAGCCTTATTAATATGGCCAATCCAGACCCTAATAGGGTAACAGCCTATTCCCAGACTATTCTTCACTTATTTGCAATGGCATAGCTTGGTGGATGAGTAATTGCACCACTTTGGATAGCTTATGCATAATCCCAAAATCATTGATACATGGCTACTCGCATCCCTGAATGGGATTGATATGGGCATGAAGAGCCTATAAGAATGAATAACTCTTTGGTTAAAAGGCAATTACCTCTCCACCCTTGGCTTTCTTTTTATTGATTATTACTACTGAATTATATTGCTTACACTTCACTTTCACTTTTAAACTAGGATTAGTGCACATATTGCTTTCACTTGGGTTGCCACATCCAGGCAACATTTCTAACTGTTATGACTTTTATCCCAAGACCTCCTAGGTGCTCACAGGGTTGATAGAAAGATGTTAGAGTAATTTGAACCAGAATCTGGCTGCTAGGTCCAGCCCAAATCATTCTTATAAATTTGATTGGGTTGGTCCAGTTGACAATTCTATTTTTTTAATAACTGATGGAAAATTTGGATTAGATCCGGTTGGTTGGATTTGTTTCCCACTTATTTATTGGGGATAGATCATAATTGATTCTGAGTTGAAGCATATTTCAAGCCAAACTATCTTTTCAATATCAACATCATTTATTAGACCTATCAAAATTCCATTGAAGGTAATTAAAGGAATATGTATTATGTTTTAGAATGATTAGATTAAGCCTAATCACTTCGCCAAATTATAGGTTCATTGCACCAGGCTATCATAAGTATTTTGTTGTATGATGGATATATTAAGGACATGTTTGGTTCATGATCAGAATTATAATTAGAATCGGAATGGATTGGAATGGTCATATCATCTATCATATTTGGTTCATGAATGGAATTGAAATCAGAATCAAAATGAAATTTGAATGGTGGGAAGAGTATGGATTAGATTTTGAGGGATTGGAGCTTCCATTCTCCTCTGAAATCAGAATATAAATGAAAATTTCTTCAACTAAATTATCACAATGGGAGTCATCCATGTTGGGATAAGTCAATCGACTTCCGACTCAAGTCAACCAACTACCAACTCTAAATGTACAATAGCCGACCGACCAGACATACAACTCCAACCGACTCTACATCGGCTGAATATGCGATTCTGATTCTTCATCGACCAACTGAGCGAATCGTACCGACTTATTGTCGGCTGACCGACTAACGATTCAACTACTACCGATCAACAACGGACGACTTAGACCATCGACATAACAGAACTACTAGCCGACGGTCACTCATAGATTCTACTGATATATGGTCGGTACTACCGACATATGGTCGGCTAATCTGCTCAACATACTATAACCATCACGAACGGTTATCGACCACATATCACGGCGCAATCAGTGAGAATTAATGATCCACTACGTGATTATGGCCCGATGATTTAGTGCCATAAAGTATGGGATCACATCCGACGGTTACGACAACCTCATCTATAAAAAGAGGATAAGGGAACAGGGCTGGTAAGCTTACGTTGGACCAAAACTCTGCTACTGTTTACATTCAACTCCTGTTCACCAACTTTTCTCTCTGACTTAAATATCGGAGGGTCTCCACCAACACAAATCCGGTCTGTACGGATGCTATTTGCAGGTGTTCATTCCCGATGATAGGCGACGGAGAGTTGGCCACAATAGATTGGCGCACCGATAGGGAGAGAAAAATAACTTGCAACGATGAAAATCAGAGCCCAACGCTCGACTGCAATCAGATCAACGAGACACTCTTTTCGTCAGAAAGAGGTTCCTCCCCCTCCTCCAGTAGCAGAGCCTAGTTCCTCACGTCCTGTGGTCACCACGGATGTCCAGATCGCTGTACTCGTGCAGCAGATAACTGTTCTTACGAAGGCGGTCAAAAGCCTCCAGCAGCAGCAGACCCAGCCACCACAGCCACCGACGGAGCAACCGATGGCACAGTCGGTGCCATCCAGGCACAGCCGCCGTCATCCACGACGATCACAGTCTCCTTCACCAGAGCGGTCATCTCGACTCTCTCATCGGGACAAGCAGCGGCACTCACGGTGCTCTCGACGCGCCACCTACCATTCACGATGTCCCTCTCCTTCTCAGTTGGATCGAGCAAGGAAGGGAAACGACTGTGAACAACGTCTGCTTCCTCTTCAAACTCATCGGGAGGTTCAACTCCCGAAGTTTTCCAACAGTGATTTGATGATTATGAACTAAATTTCAAGAGATCAATCGCCAACTTGCTCAGCTTCAAGTGGAAGGTCGGAAGTCCTCCAATGATTGTGACTTCCACATCGCCCAACCACTTTCTCGGCACATCTTGGACCAACGGATCCCATCTCAATTCAAGATGCCTCAGGTGGAGCCATACGACAGATCCACCGATCCGATCGACCACCTTGAGAGCTACAAGACTCTTATGATGATTCAGGAGGCCACCGATATCCTCTTATGCATCGGCATCCCGGCAACTCTTCGAAAAGCTGCTCGAGCCTGGTACTCCAAACTTCGGTCGAGAAGCATATACTCTTTCAGACAGCTAGAATATTCTTTCGTGGCTCATTTCAGCACCAGTCGAAGGTCGCTACGCACTTCTGATAGTCTCTTCTCAATCAAGCAAGAAGAGACTGAATCACTTCGGGATTTCGTGGCTCGTTTTAATGCGGTCACGCTTGAGATCAAAGACCTCAATAAAATATAGCTATCTCGACTAAGAAAGAGGTCTGAGGGGATCTCGATTCACATATTCTCTGGATAAAACTCTCCCTCAGACTTATGCTGAACTTCTAGAGCGTGCATACAAATATATGCGCGCAGCTGAAGGAGTTTCTGATCGACGCCAGATAGAAGATAAAAGTCAGAAGAAGAAGAAACAAAAGAAGGAGGGAGCTCCGATCGAATCAAGTCGGTCACCATCCAATAAGCGAGCTTCGCCCTGACGATGGAGTCCAAGGTCGAGTTATGGCAGATATGACTCCTATATTCCTCTTTCCACTCTTTATGCATAGATCCTTATGAAGATCGAAGGAGCAAAATATCTACGACACCCCCACCGATGAAGGCGTTGTTGAGAAACTACGATCGAAAGAAGTATTGTTGGTTCCATCATGATCACGGTCACGATACCGAACAATGCATTTAGCTTAGGGATGAGATAGAAGCTCTGATTCGTCGAGGCTACCTCAAAAAATATTGAAGAGATCCGCCGACTCAATCTCCTGCTGATCGACGACCTCAACTGCAAACTGAGGAAGCTGTAAATAACCAATCGACTACAGGGGTGATCAACATGATCTCCGGACGACTGGACAGGGGAGCAACTTTCGAAGATGAGTCGGCAAAGCAACGACGACTCAACAATGTAATAATTTTTAAAAAAAGATGTTCGAAAAATTCAGACTCCTCATGATGATGCTGTTGTTGTTTCGGCAACAATAGCAAATTATGATGTAAAAAAATTTTGTAGATAATGAAAGTTCAACCGATGTTTATTTATTCAACTTTCTTCCGAATGCGACTGTCGATTGACTGACTCAGAAGAGTCTCGACGCCATTGGTCTGCTTCATAGGAGATGCTGTCACAATGGAGAGAGAAATTTTTCTCTCCTTAACCGCTGGGACCGAACCACAACAGAGCACTGTTTTATAACGTTCATGGTAGTTTGAGTACATTCAGCTTACAATGCCATACTTGGACGATCTGGGCTTAACGCTCTCAGAGCAGTGGTTTCGACATACCATCTGTTAGTCCAATTTTAACAAGACATGAAGTCGGAGAGATGCGTGGAGATTAACAATTTGTCCGACGTTGCTTACTTGTCTCCATCCAAGATAACAAACCTGAAGACTCTTTGCCTGTTGACAAATTGGACCAACGAAAAATCAGGAGAGGAGTGAACCAGCTGAACAACTGATCTCCATCCCGTTAAAAGAAGAAGATCCCGAGAAAACAGATCGAATTGGATCACAATTATCCAACTCAGAGCGGCAACAATTAATAAAATTGCTCAGAACCAACGTCGATATTTTGCTTGGTCGGCCATCGATATGCCTGAAATTTTTTAAAATAATAACTCACCGACTTAACATCAACCCAAATGTTAAGCCAGTGAGACAGAAGAAGCGACCTTTTGCTCTTGAAAGACAAAAGGTCATTGATGAAGAAGTCGACAAACTTCTTGCAGCAGGCTTCATCAAAGAAGCTATATATCCCGACTGGCTTATCAATGTAGTAATGGTATGAAAAGTCAATAGAAAATGAAGGATCTGCATCGACTATACTGATTTGAATGTAGCTTGTCCGAAGGATAGCTTTTCATTGTCGAAGATTGATCAATTGGTTGATGCGACTTCTGGTCACCGACTTTTAAGTTTCACGGATGCCTTCGCTGGATATAATCAAATCTACATAGAACCAGAAGATGAAGAGTACATGATTTTTGTGTCCGACAAAGGCATATACTGCTACAAAGTAATGCCTTTCGATCTGAAAATACCGGCGCTACCTGTCAACGGTTTGTCAACAAGATATTCAAGATACAGATCGGACAAAATATAGAAGTATATGTGGACGACATGCTGGTGAAGAGTTCCCAAACTGCAAATCATGTTCGAGATCTGGAGGAAGCTTTCAACACACTCCGACGGCATCAAATGAAATTAATCCCGACTAAGTGTGCATTTGGGGTAATCTCTGAGAAATTCTTTGGATTTTTTGTTTCACAACGAAGAATCGAGGCTAATCTCAAAAAAATCAAAGCTATTATCAACATGAAGCACTCAAGCTCAAAGAAAAAGATACAGCAACTCAATGGAAGGATTGCTGTGCTCAGCTGATTTATTTCTAGATTGATCGAGAGATGCTTGCCATTCTTCAAAACTTTACGGCAAACGAAAGATTTCTCATGGTTGGATGAATGCCGACAAGCCTTCAAAGACTTAAAACAATACTTGGCTTCTCCACCTTTGCTCACAAACCAAGGATCGGAGAGACATTGTATCTCTACTTGGCAACTTCAGTGGAAGCGGTTAGTTCGGTGCTCGTCCAAGAGGATGAGAACCGAATTCATCGACCAATCTACTACACCAGCAAGGTATTTTACAATATCGAAGTTCGATACTTAAGGACGGAGAAAATGATCTACGCTCTAATTGTATCGGCACAACGACTTCGTCCGTACTTTCAAGCCCATCCGAGTGTAGTTCTGACAGATCAGCCATTGAAGGTAATCTTACATCGACCTGACACGTCAGGCCGGATGGCAAAGTGGACAATGAAGCTTGATGAGTTCGACATTCAATATCACCTACGACCATCCATGAAGGTGCAAGTCCTAGTCGATTTTATCGTCGAATATACTATATTCGATAATAAGCCAAAAGATACAGATGACAACACAATAAAAGAGGCTACGACTCCCAAATCCGACTTAAAGTCAACCTGGATGCTGCACATTGATGGAGCATCAAATGCACAAGGTAATGGAGCCGGCCTCATACTCACGAACTCCGAAGGAGTAGTTACCAAGTACGTCCTTCGGTTCAATTTTAAAGCCTCAAATAATCAAGCCGAATATGAAGCACCTTTGGCCGGCTTCAAGATAGCCAAGGAGCTTGAGATTTACAGTTTAAAGGTCTTCACCAACTCACAACTGATCGCTGGACAGGTCAAGGACAAATTTGAGGCCCGCAACCCTATTATGATGAAGTACCTTCAGAAGATGAAAAATTTTACGGCAAGCTTGAAATATTTCAAGATCTTTCACATTTTTAGAGCCGAAAATGCTGAGACCGACGTACTTTCACGACTGGCTACTACCGCTTTCAACTCGCTGGGTCAGACATTTGTTGAATGCCTTGAATAGTCGAGTATTGATAAAATCGATGAGGTATTGCAGCTCACTATCGAATCAAGCTAGATGCATCCGATCGTTCAATACCTGATCGATGAGACCCTTCTTGCGGACTCCTTAGAGGCTAAACGACTCCGATAGATGACCTCTCAATATGTAATAATGAATAGTCATCTCTACAAAAGGTCTTTCTCTCTCCTCTTGCTGAAGTGTTTAGGACCTACGGATGTCGACTATGCACTTAGAGAAGTGCACGAAGGGATATACGAAAATCACTTGAACGGCAAGTCTCTAGCTTATAAAGTTCTGCGATAAGGATATTATTGGCCCACCATAAAAAAAGACGTAGCTAAACTCATCTGAAGGTGTGAACCATGTCAAAAGTATGCAAATATACAATATCAATCGGCTAATCAGCTGACGTCGATTGTACCACCATGGCCCTTCGTACAGTGAGGGATTGACATACTTAGCCCTTTCTCCTAGCATCTGGACAGAAAAAATTCATAGTGATCACCATCGACTATTTTACCAAATGGATAGAAGCTGAACCTCTAACGCAAATCACTGAAAGCAAGATGAAAGATTTCATTTAGAAATTCATCATTTACGGATTCGATTTGCCACACACCATTATCACCGACAATGGTCGATAATTTGACAATCAAAATTTCAAAAAATTTATTTGAAGTTTCATATTACGCACAAACTTACGTCAGTCGGTCATCCACAGTCAAATGGTGAGGTGGAAGTAACCGACGGAACAATCTTGCACGGGCTAAAAACCCGACTGAATGAAGCCAAAGGCCTCTAGGTAGAAGAATTATATCTATTCTGATGGGCGTATCGAACGACTCCCCGCATACCAACTAGAGAATCTCCTTTCAACTTAGCTTATGGGACAGAAGCAATGATACCGTTTGAGATCGGATTACTGTCAACAAGAGTAGAGCAATATAATGAGCCGAGCAACTCTGAATGTCAGAGAGCCGACTTAGATCTCCTCCCAGAACTCCGACAGCAAGCTTAGATTTGGATGGCTGCATAACGACAAAGGATAGCCTGATATTACAACGCAAGAGTTAAGCCGAAGGTCTTTCGATCAGGAGATTTGGTCTTAAGAAAAGCAGAAGTCTCAAAACCCTTGGATCGAGAAAAATTATCTCCGAATTGGAAAGGACCTTACAAAATATCAGAAACTCTTAGACCGGATGCATATCGGCTAGAAACTCTTGAAAAATCGATAATTCTTCGAACATGAAATGCCGACAATCTGAAGATGTATTATCAATAAAGGTGTCGATATGTACTTTATTTAAAATACAATCAAAATTTCAGAATCACAAGTCTTTGACAAGTTTTACAAACTACTGGCTATATGTCGGCTTTCATTACCAAAATCGAGCTATCTACTGTACCTTGACATGAAGTTTATCTCAGCCTCCACTATAAAAATTGGAGAATCAACTACTTCGGTAACAACTGTATTTCAGTTCTCATGCAAAAACCGACATACCGACTGCAATCTCAACCGACATCAAGAAGAAATTCTTGAAGTTGGTGATTGTGAATCACTTCCAACCTGTGAGTCTTGTCTTCTTGGGAAGATGACCAAGTCACCTTTTACTGGAAAAGGTGAGCG
>KE504684.1:1604280-1641780 GCA_000441515.1 Elaeis oleifera | reverse complement strand
TAAAATTTTAATCAATCATCATAAATTATTTTTTACTATAATATAGTCTAACCATCTGTCTTCAATAATAAAAAGAATATTTTAGAAATATAAGGCCTCTCAAGTAATGCGATAATCATATGTTATCGATTCTTAATGGAGATAGATAACTTACCACATTGTAATTAAAAAATAATTTATTATGGTTAATTATAAAAGTATAAAACCTCGAGGTCCAAATGTTTCGCACCCAAATTTAAAAGGTTGTTGTTGTACTTCTCTCAAAATTTAAAAAAAAAGTACAATACTGCGGTTGAGGTGGATCAGCCCTGCTAAAGTAGTGTCTTGGTCCTAACCAAAAAAAAAAAAAAAGTAAAGCGTCTTTGGTGGATGTGCGGCTTGAGGCTCATCGGCTTTACATGATGTGTATGGATAGACATGGACTTGAGCGGAGGGCTGACTCATTTATCCCATCATTCTTCTGTTTCTATGCAAGTTTGGAAAATTATCTTATGAGAAATCTGAACTTGAGATTCCTATTGGCCCACCTGTTAGGTTGCACCAGATGAGAATGCCATTCACGCAATATCGATGTCACAGCCATTATCTACCCATATCCATATCATTGTATCAAACATGCTTAATTATAATAACTCTTTCAATCTTTTTTTTCCCATAACAAAGCTATTTTCATTCTAAATTGGGTTCCATCAAATCCATTATTATATGTTCATAAATGAATGAAACAAAGCTCCATATTATTCTTATAATATGAAATGAGGACATTGTCCAGCCAAAGCGTATATGTCAGAACCTTGAGTTAAGCCTGGATCGCTTGGTCAAGATGGTCATCAAGCAATAAATTAAGCATGGGAAAGGAGATACTTGATCAACAGTTCAAAAGAATAATCTATATCTTTGTGGAAAAAAGCAGCATGATGGCAAAAGGTACCATGGCACCTGGCCGACCACACCTTCATTCATGGATTACCATTTTTGCTGTGGATGTTGACGTGCTGTAAACCAAAGGGCTACGGTTGATCCATTTTATATGAAATAGAAAGAGTGCAGTCCGGATCTGATCAAAAGGATCAAGTCGAATATAATCTTTGATTCCATATAAATACTTAAACCTACTTAATATATAATTAATATTAGATTAAACACAAACCTACGTAATTCATATATTTTTTCATTAAGTTTCAAAATTCTTATTAGACATCTAAATTCATTCCAATCTAATCACAAATATCATGATCAACTTATGATCAATTTAATGAAGTTATAATGCAGTGTTTCTTGATCATTATAAGCCGAATCCATCCTGATATTATTGTGATAATTCAGAACTTTATCTAAGATAACTAATTAAAAATATTATTAATTTTTAATTTATATAAATATCTGAGATTTGTTCCGTGTATAGCCGATTTAGCATTAAATATATATCCGTATGGTTCTCACAGTACCATCACAAAATACGGTGCCTATCCAAGAGAATTGATTAATTCATTATTTTTATGGAAAGGAGATCTTTACCTGAATAGTTGCTGTCTTGTAAGAGGAATTCACCAAATGGATTCTATTGGTGAATGAAAAATACAGCGACTTTGAATTGAAGACTGTCAAACAGAATTAATACTAATAAATTTGTTACAATTCATTATAGATTGAATAGCCTAGGCAAGGGATCACCATCGCTGTGCCACCTCTTTGCACGCACATACAAACAAGACCCACGGGTGTAGGAGAGTGTTGGATACACGTACCATAGAAACATACTTTGGCGTTCCATAATAATTTTTGACCTTTTTTATCAAAAAATGGTAGATGTTATGTGAACCTAACATGTCGAGTTTATATAGTTCACAATAGAAGCTTCCAACTCAATTAGAATGCAAAGTTTGCAGAAATGATAGCATAAACTTACAAGTACCATCATCCCTTTTACCTCATTAAAACAAGCAGTGTGTTATAAAGCTATCAAAATTTTAGCTTAAGCTGTAGAAATGATCTATTACATATGTAGTGAATATGGTTCACATGAGCATCGTGGAAAATACAAAAAAAAAAAAGTACTTTAGGAAAAAAATACAACATGATTTCAAAACACCAAATATTTTAATTATCTGTCATACTGCTAAATCAAAATGAGGCGAACATGTTACTCATTTAGTTTTTCTACGAAAGTGTAGTGCTTCTAGCACCATTTTTCTTAAAAGAATGTCAATACATCACTCGATTAGATTAGATTGAAATCTCTTGATAACACCGAGATACTCGTAATTACCATGCTACAAGTTTTTCTACAGATATCATGCATAGAACTAAAACTATAATCTCCACCGTCCGACACAGGAGTGCTTGCTTGTTTTTGCTTGTAATGGAGGAAGTGAGCCATTTCCTCCTCAAATATATTAAAAAAAGGTTGGCTAGCACGAGTGCTCACTTGTTTTGTTCCTTGCATACTTCCTTATCAAATATATTAAAAAAAGTTGGCTAGCACGAGTGCTCACTTGTTTTGTGTCTTGCATTCTTCGAGTTTCAAAATTAAATTTTCCACGCATCACGCATGCTGTATAGAATCTCACGAGCAGTATGGACTTGATATATGTAAAAGATTGCTTGCAACACATATTTTGAGTGGTATCCATAATTAACCAAATCAATTTTATTATTCTCTCAAAATTTAAAAAAAAATTATAAATTTGACTTCCTAGACAAATTTGGTCCTGTTTGGCTTTATTTTTTCCTGCTTTGGTTGCTTTACTTCAAAGTAAAATAGGCCAAAATTGAGATTGAGGTATTTGGTAACAAATTTTTTAAATATTTATTTAAAATAATTAAATTATTTTGATTTTAGATATATTATTTTTCATTCTATAAAATATCCAACGAGATATTATTTTCAAATAGAAACTGCTTTGAACAAATACATAATTTCCTCTAAAAGATAGGACAACACATTAGGATAATTATTATCAAATAATTAATTATTTTTATTTACTTAATTTTATAGTACAACAGTTATTATCAAATATTTTTTTCTACTTTAATTTAAAGTACAATAAAATAAAGCACACTATTTATATTGTAACTATTTTATTTATAAATACAGTAAAGTACAGCACAACAGGATTAAATTGGACCTTTCTCGTACATGGCCAGCATGCTACATTGCCTAGTTGTTTGGATTAGTGGATCAATAACTAAGAAAATTCAGAGTTGGCTACTGGATTGATCAAATCTAATATTTATTTCTTGTCAATAAAAAAAATTATATCATGTTTTTTCTGAAAAGATATATCATGGTTGTGATTTTTGATGCTTCCATGGCATGAAGGCTGGGCTATGCAGGATTACTTCCATTATTTGTGGCAGCCAGCGTAGCCGACAATCGTCTGGTTTAGTCACCTTCGCTCTTGATTACTTGTTTTAGGTCACTCAACCTTTCCCTTTTTTTTTAAAAAAAAGAAAAACGAGGGCTCGAAACCCTGCGGCACCAAGCTGCAGCTTTCAATCTTTCATCGATAGATCCACCAAGATTCCCACGTATCTATGCCTTTCCGTCCAAGTCACCCAATTCGGCCCTGAGGCCCCATCCATCCTAGACCAAAGGTCCCTTCGCTGTCCCCTCTCAATTAAAAGCTGACACAAGATAACAACCCTGTATATAAAATAATTATTAAAAATTTATTTAAATGATTGGATTCAAAAATTTTATAAATTTTATAAATTATATCAAAATAATTATTAAAATTAAATTAGATTAGGCCTATATCTATCCAAAATATTCCTAAGGTATTATTATACGCAAAAAAAATTATTTAAAATTTTACATCCAACCATTAAAACATAAAATTTTCTGTGCACCACGAGCGGCGTAGAAAATATGATGCGGTTTTTGTGCACCACGAGCGACATAGAAAATTCGATATAAAATATACTGTTTGTGTGATTGGTCTACTAGTCACTATTTTTAACACGTATTTAGTATCTATAATTTATTTTTTATTAAAATTTATATGACAAAATATCGTTATTTTTGAAAAAATTATAATATCTGGTGGTATACTATGACTTCTTACAAGCAGGATGTCATAATTTTTAAATTTATTATAACATTCTACGATATTTTATAATATTCTGCATCAAATTATGACTTTCTGCATGCAGAATGTCGTAATATGGTCAAAAATATCATAATATGGTTTAGAATATCATAATATGAAAGGATATTTTTGTCAACCACTTTCCAACGTATATTTAATGTATGTAATTTATTTTTTTATTAAAAATTTTGAATGATAAAATATTTTATTTTTGAAAAAAATTATGACATTCCGTGAGATATTACGACATCCTGCGTCAAAATTATGATATCTTGCACGTAGGATATCATAATTTAGACATAAGATGTTATAATTTTTTTAAAAATAATTTTTTAATATTAAATTTTAATAAAAATAAATTATAAATATTAAAATATATATTAAAAATAATAATTTTGTAGATGGATCACATGAAATGATCCATTCCGCGTCGAATTTCCTGCATCGGGTGCACAAAGAATTTCTCTATTCTAATATTAAGCTAGGCGTCGCGATCCCCTTTCTGCCTCCAAGATGCGGTAAGATACGGCTGATTTCTGTCATATAATTGCATGAATTCTGCGATTCTCTATGGTCACGTGGAAGGAAGCGTTATAGGGAACGTGTTTGGTGGTGGTTTTGGGCTGTGTAGCGTTGTTTTTTCCTTTATTTTTTTCCTGTGAAAGTGGCTCGAAATTTTAACGCATCGTCTCCGCAAGCTGCCCTCCCTTTACCCGCTGCCCATATTCCCATCTCCCCTCGTCACCCATCCAGGTCTCCATCCATCTCTGGTTCTCCGCTTCCATTTTCCTTCTCGCTCTAAGGAGATAAAGACTCGACTTTGGCTCACGCGAAACATAGGAAGCCGCGACAACTCGATCTCCGCCTCGAATCCTAGAGAAAGGAGGGATTTTGTGAGCAAAAGGGTGCGAGCGGTAGCTTTCTTGTCTACCTCGTCGGGTTTCTCTTCTTAATTTCTGTCTCTTTGTGGGTGGTTTCGTGGATGGTGGCGACGGAGGAGAGCGCGGATAGTTGTGGCAGTCGGGCTGCGGACGCGGCCCAGGCGTCGCGGCCGCGGCAGCAGCGGCGCAAGTTGGAGGCCTACAACGAGGTGCTCCGCCGCCTCAGGGAGTCTGGGCGGCCGGAGGCCCTGTTGCCGTCCTTCGAGGACGAGCTTTGGGCCCACTTCAATCGCCTCCCGCCCGGTAGATTTCCTTTGTTTCCATATTTTTGTCGATTTGAAAGCTTCCTTATGGGTTCAGGATTGAAAAGTTCTTGCCTTTCGCATTGTTACCTTGAGATTTTGTTCGTCTTTGATCAGCGCTCCTGTTCAAATAACCCATGCAGTTGCTTATAGAAGTGCAGGCATCGGTTTAACCGTTTTGGTCTATGGTTTTCGAAATTCCAATGCTCCCTAGTTTCATTCAATTGTCAGTGTAGCGATTTAGGTTGGAGTGGTCGTATTTTTTTGTCCCTTGACTTTTTCTTGGAATCGGTTTTATGGGGACATTTCTTTTCTTTATTACCCTAATTAATTTGTGATTTTTACAATCTTTTTGTTCTTTTCTTTGTTTTGCATTTTATTTTTTGCAGCTATGCTATGGATGTGAATGTGGAGAGGGCAGAAGATGTTCTGACGCATATGAAATTGTTGGAGCTGGCGCATGATCCTGCCAATAGGCCTGCCTTTGCAGTCCGATTAGTTCAGGTAAAAGCTCAGCCAGCTTAATTGTTGCTGAGGGTCGTCAGAATTATGCTTCTTTTTTCAATTGGTCAATATGGGTTAATGTAATTATTGATGGTTATCTGCTGGGGTTTATCTCCAAAATGGTTTCTGTGGGTAGTGCTCGAGTATTGGGTGAAACAATTTTTTTTCAAACATTTAACTTATATCTGTTAGTTAGTGTTGTGAAGTTCTTATTTTGGTGTCTGGGGAATACAATTCACTGAATCCTGATACTTTTTTTAGTTTGTCACTGTTATGGCACTGGCGGGTCAGAACATGCAAGAACATGACTTATAATGTATTTCTTCATTTTCATCTCTTCCACCAAGAAGAGAATACCATGTTCCAAACCACTGTCTTGTTCTTATGTCTATCACTTCATAGTGTTCCAATTTTGAACTGTTACTGTTATTTGATGATATTGTTATGAAGCTTTTCGAGATAAGTTTGTTGGTTACTGTTTGTATGAATATAATGATATGACTGCCTTGCTCTTGTATTTGTTGGTTGCATAATGGTATATTTTTTTCATATATAGGTGTCTCCAGTTCTTGATGGAAACGAGCTGATTTTTTGATTCCAACAAACCAGGGAGGAAGATGCTCGATCTACTTCAAATTACTTTAGCAGGCAAAGGTTATCTCTTCTTTCACCAGTCCATGCTATTCTTGCCTTCCAATTGATGCATTTATTTATTCACAACGAGTTTCTGGAAACTTGTATATGATACGATCCTCAGCAATCACCCCCTCCGGCCTTTGGCTCATCACCGAATCTGGAGGCGCTTGCCCTTGAAGCCAGCAAACAATATGTTCAAGACGGAGATAGTGCTACAAATGCCTTTGTATGCTTTACCAGGTAAACCTTGCCTAGTAGTCCTCTTTTTTTCTTCATGCATATTTCCCTTTATTTTCACTTATTGAGTCCTTTTGATGTCGGGAAAATTATTAGATGAAAATCTAAGTTATAATCTGAGAATAACTATATAATTCAAAACTTGCATTGTTACTGGTTAAAATGCTAAAATCAACTGTAACGAGCATGCCAATGTATCATTTTAAATTCTTTGCTAAGCTAGCTAGTTCTTGCATAAACTGGTAAAAAATCCTTCAATCATCTTCTTTAATACATCTTTATCTGTGCTTAAATTTCTTTTTCTTTCAAATTCACAATTTGAATAAGCAGGTCCTAAAAACTTGCATATTTCTTTTTTGTTCTTCTTTCAAATTCACAATTTGGATAAGCATGTCTTAAAAATTTAGCACGTTTTAATCTGGCTCTCCCTTTGTCTCGGAGCAGTCTGGTTGTATGATACTCAAAGCTCTAGTGGTTTTCAAAGTTGACTTAGTTCTATCCAAGTTCTTTTACAGCTGCTTGATTACATTTCTCTCCTGAAAAGAGATAATCATTTGAAATTTCACTTTTTGTTTGGTCATGTTGGTCTCATAGATGGAATAGTGTGGGACTGTAATTAGAACCATTTCATTAATTTCAATAATTTTCAATTCTAGTATTCACTGCACTTTCAAAGTGTGTTTTATGTTCACCTTTGCATGCATTATTAAAATGCAAATCTTCCTGCAGAAGTAATGATGTATCTGTTGTAGATCTAGATTGCCCTTTTGTGTGTACTAGTAAAGAAACCTATTATCAAGTTCCTTAAAAAGGGAGGTCTAATGCACGAGGCTCCCGATACTATGGGGTCTAGGGAAGGTCAGATGTATGCAACCTTAACCCCATTGCGAAGAGGATGTTTGTGTGTTTTGAATCCATGACACCCGGGTCACAATGAAGCAACCGTACCTATTATCTCCATATTTCATCTACCCATTGTATATTTTAAAATGTTATATAACTGTACTTCTAAGGACTATTGATTATTCATAGGCTGGATCCTCTCTAAGCAGCTCCATGTTTAAGGTAGCTGACCTTGCTGTGCCACAGGGAAGAGAAATAATATGAAGATAAAATAGGTTAATTTTGGTTTCCACTTTGCTTGAAGGTACTTGACCTTTGACTTGATTTGTAGTGCCATGTTGCCATTATGTCTTTGACCAGGCAACTTGCACACCAAGGATCCTTGAGCTAACAAAAATTTTCACTGTTGTACTCTGTAAGATGAGCGACTGATAGTTGGTCAGGGTTAACCAATATCCTTTCTGGTTCATTGAAATAAATAGTTGGACAATAGATATTGTCTGGAATTTTAGTACATTAACATTGGCTAGACATTAAATGTGTTAGCTGTTGAACTGTTGAGTGCTGAAAGCCGAAAAACAGGGTAGAAATGGGGACATGAGAGGAACTGAAATCCTGCAGAATCTGCGAATAAAGCCGTTAGAACCAATTGGGATGGTGTCAATGTGCAACTAAATTTCAAGAAAGATGAGCAAGGGATTGCATAATATTGTTGAGGGATCAGCATAGATGTATGGGAACCAAGATAATTACTAGATGTTGTAGAAAAAAATTCATATGGTATTGCAGTGATCAATGGATCATAGTATAACCTCAATATGAAAAAGCATACAAGCATATAAAGCTGGTTCCGGCTTGACATGATTATTTTGATTCTTATATCACTAATCATTTCCTTGCCTTCTGTATTTAGTTGTTTTACCACTGCTCTGTTTACTTTCATGCATATGAATGAACTTCTTGTTATCCTTTGTCAGCCTTGTTGTTCTTTGCTCCATGTAACCTTATGGAGTTGTTAGTGTTATGGTGCTCTTGCTTGTTTTAACCCTGCACGATATGTGATTTGTTGATTCGTTGCAGGATTTTGTTGTCTCAATCAAAATTTTATATTAGTATCCCTCTTGATTATTGGATGGATCATTGCTTGTTCCTTCATCATGGATGAGTTATAGACTCTCTGGTTTTTTACTGGTTTAACCTTCCAAAGCTTGCTGCCCATTTTCGTTGTTACTATGCATTGTGTTATATTATCTGTTTCTGCCCCTGTGAGTCATAATATATACCGCAACCTGGCTGTGTGATTTCATCTGCCCTCAGCATATTTGCATATGATTATCATTTCTGTTCATTTGAGTAAGTAATTTTTTCTCACTTGAAGACAACTGTTTCTTTATTCATGAGCATCATATCTATCTGCACTGAAATACTCATTTTTTTGGTGTTTGTTCTGATAATCCAGCAAGCCCATGCATGAAATCACCTTTTCGACGGATGACAAGCCAAAGCTTCTCAGTCAGGTAGACCAAGTTATTACCATTTTAGGGTTCATTCCTCATCATTTTTTCCAAATATATTTGTTAATTAAAAGTTTGATAAATTCATTGGCAATTTATTCATGTCTCTCAACAGGAGGGTAGCTGTTTTCACTTTCTGATAAGCTGACAGTAGTAGAAGTTGTTTGGATTTATTTGATTTATTTTAAAAAGAAGAATGTCAGCATGCTTGTTCTTGCATGCTTCAGATATATATTATTGTTGTTGTTCAAACTCATACTTGTGCTATTTTTTTGCTAAATAACTCATGTCATTGTCTATTCAGCAATTTAATTTTTAAGATTAGCTAACATTATCAAGCATTGGTAATCTGAAAGCATGAAGAGTGAAAGTTATGTAGGATAGATGAACAGATTTTTGGACCATTTGTAGGTAGTTCCATCGAGAAGTTCCTATTGTGAACTAAAATTGCTGATGTATTCAAGAATAGGAATGATAAAAGGATAATGAGGGGCAAGTAGAATACACCTTCCTATTCTCTATGATCAATGGCAGTTACACCAGGCCATCATGATATTTGTCTGAGAGACACACTGCCAAGTGCCAAGTGAGTCAATGTGATCTCACTGATAAAAAGGAAAAAAAAATGAAATTTACTGAATAACAATCTGCATTAAAAAATTATTCGGTTTCCAGAAAATGGACAGGCATTTGCTTTTCTAATAAGATTTTATAGAAGTCTTGTTATAAAAACAACAAACCACTGACTTAAATCGAACAATTCTAGTTTTTATGGATGTATCTTTGGATACCAATCAAAACCATTATAGATTCTCATTTTTAATATTTTGAAACTACAATTTACCAATCTATACAAACTACTGTCTGTTTTTATTGTAGAAATGTATAAAATCCCTGAAATCATGGCAGTGCAAGTTTCTGCTTTTGCAGAAGCAGAATGTTCTGTTGGCTACTAAGTGCTTATGCAAGAAATAATATTAGCCAGTTCTTGAAAGAAGAGTGGCAGCATTTTGTTAATATTGGTTTATTTTATACACTTGATTAGTGAAAGTTTCGGTATTCTTCTGTTTCCAGCTGACTGCGTTGCTTGCTGAGGTTGGCCTTAACATCCATGAAGCACATGCATTTTCAACAAATGATGGTTACTCGTTAGATGTCTTTGTTGTTGATGGTTGGCATTATGAGGTATTCTTTAAAATGCTTATGCTAAATCTCAGCTCTTGATGTGGCAATTGGTATTGTGTAACCTGCTTGATATATTCTTATGCTTGTTTTAATAATAAACCCAACAAACACTATTATTATTACTTATATGTCCTTTATACTGAATGCACTTTGCTAAGAATCCATTATTCGGTAAAAACTTGTTGCTTTTATTGATTTCTAGTCAGATTCTACCCATGCGGTTTGGATATAATCAGATTAATTCATTATTTTTGTTAATGCTAAATAGAGGATGTGAAAATTACCTTAACCTCATTCGTTTCCAGGGATGAATCAGAGTCTATAATTCTGTAAGCTGGTATTGTGTATAAAGACAGTTATATTACTTATAGGTGGTGGGAAGAACACTTATGGGAAGTAACATACAACAGTTGCTTGCTTTTAGATTGGTAGAACTTCTTTGAACTTTCATGAATAAATATGTCTGCATTATATTTGTTTTCCCAGGATAAATAAACTGACTGAGAAATTGACATTTATTCAATCAAATAGCACCTTTTCTGATCATCACTCTACAATTCTAAGGGAGAATATAAGAGTTGAATAGTGAAATTGGTGAGATAAGGAACAAAAGAAATGTTATAAGAGTCAATGGTGAGGCAGTTCTTTTGTACTTCACTTTTGCAAGATTTTTCATGCATGCCAACATAATCCAGAAACAACTCTATGGTTGATGAATCTCTTATTTTATTTGTAAATTTACAAGCATCTAAGAATTCCAATTTTGAAATTTCTAAACTGTAATTATAATTTATAAATCAACAATTGTGCGAAAAATTGTTATCTACAATTTCAGATATAGCTAACAGCATCAACTACTTTTAAAAATCTGGAGACCATGAAATTTCCAGCATTTACAAGAATCTGTCAATTATTTGGGTGGAAAGATTGTTTGCAACTGTGCGAGATGTAACATTCCTCTGGATCCTGCATCTAGGTCTAGGTGCATTGTGCTAAAATGTTCGATGTCCTTGCACATGACTGCAGGTATATTAAATTAAGAAAATTGCATACATGCCCTGGTTAAGGATTGTTTATAATCTGTGTTAACATGCTTGTCTGCATCGGTCAGATGTAACATGAGGTTTAATATTTATTGATGCCATCAGTTGCATGTTCACTTTGTTGAAATTATTGGTCTCGAACCGATAATTTGTGCTATTTTTGAAGTTACAGAAGGCTCATAGTATTGGTAATGGTGTTGATGGAAGGGGCCAGGGAATAACATGTCTAAATAGGCCACAGTGCATGAGCATATAATGGCTGCAGTAAATTTTCAATTGCCTGTTGGCTCAGATACTGAAGGAACATAATTTTTCACTTCTCTCATTATTCTTTTAAAGACTGTAGCAGCAAATGGGTGGTGAAGGGGCTGTTTAGCACCAAAGCCCTCGGCAGGTGCCTAGGTGGTTTCCAAGAGGTCAAGGTAGCCCAGAAGTAGCAAACTCAAAAATCTAATAATACAAGGATACATGTTAAAGAAAAAATAGTTACAATCCAGAAAATGAACCATGTATCAAGTAAGATGTTTTAAGTCAATTGAAAGTACCAAATTTTGTGACCTACGATACTAATTCATAGGTTGATTTATTCCCTCATAAGCCAACTTGATGCAAAACAAGGATGCATCTAGATGGCCATTAAGGTCGCTATCTAGATGAGCACCTGGACAGCTAAGGCAACAGTTTTTTTTTAAAAATAATATTTTACCTTATTCATTATTGTTATGTGTAGACTAGTAAGTTGCATCTATGTCTCTATGAAGGCTTTCCATAGATCACATTCCTAGGTTGCTGAGTTTTACGAATGATCCCCCATATCCCCCATATTCCCTTGGTAAGAGTACATGTAAACACGTACATTCTCTTAGCCTTCATTCTTTGATCTTTTCAAGCTTTATGGTACCACACAATCTTTGGTCACTGATACGTTGTAATGTCATGTTTCTACGTGCTAAGTGGAGTTCCTTGTTTGTGGTATTTAATTATGCAAGCTGTTGGAGCTTTTTTATTTTTAAAAAATTAAGTATTTCTATGAGTATGTCTAAGAGGCTAAAATTAATGTGCTTATCATTATGACATGTACCGTTCACATCATCACATAGTTGTCAGGAGACAGTTCTTATATTTTTCTAGAAAGAAAGAATTCTTACTTGTTCATTGAAAATGTTTAGGAAACGGAGCAGCTTAGGGACGCATTACAGAAGGAATTTCAGAAGATTGAGGTAATGTTCTTCTTTTATCTTTCCTCACCCGGCAAATGCTTGCTGATCAACTATTTTGTTCGTACCAGTCAAACTATGAAGATAATGGGGTTAAATAAAGAACTTGTGAATTTTAATATTCATATCCTTATTTCACTGCAGCCTTTTTTTCCTAAATATATGTAAACTCTGCAACAATTGCTCTTGTTAATAAAAGAAAAATGATCATCATAAGCATTGTTTTGATAATCGATGACCTTTTCACTTTGTATTTTTACTCTGAAGATATATCTTTCCCTTTGCTAGAAAACATTCCATGGTGATGATATTTGGGGGAACATAAAGAACCACTTATTCATGTTTTTTGTTTTTTTGGGTTGAAAATGTTCTTGGACTCCTTTTTTGGAAATTATGCATCCTGGTAAACTTTCTTTCTTATCATTCTGTTCTGGAATATAGCACTGACAATACCAAAATGTTCTTTTGCTTTTCTTTTTTCCTCCATCTTTTATAGGACTTAAAAGATATTTCTGTATGCTGATTCGATTCTTGATGAGATAAAACTAAGCCTTTGGATAATAAGGCTGGTTTTTGATTGAGCAATCATCAGGATTGTGGACAGTACTAAATACTTTCTGGCTTTGATGAATTTTTGATTTGGGGGAACTTTCCAAAAGTTTGTGGAGCTTACCCATAGCTGGAATTAATGTACAATTACTTCTTTAGAAAAAAAGAATATCCAAAACTTATTTGGAATATGAAAAATTGCATTAAAAATAAGGTTCTAAAGAACTAATTTCATTGAATTTTTTCCCCCAAATTAGTAAGTTGTGTTGTGCTGGAGTGTTATTCTTTGCACAAACCTTGTAGCCATTTCTCGAATCACAGGAAGAACTATTCTCGCATTTGCAAATGACATAGAGCATGAGGTCAAAAGAACAATATATAACTAGAGTATGAACAGGCTAATCCAATGATTGACACACCTTGGAGGTGTGGATTGTACTTAGTTATTTGAGGAACATCTTATTTTAGGCTAAGTTCCATGGCCCAATGTCCATGTGCCAAATCCTCCGACTAGCATTATTGTTTTCCTTGATTGTGGTAAAGGTGTCCTAGTATCTATAGTTTGTATCTTCTTCTTGTCAAATGCCTCCTCACCCTTACCTCCATTCTATAGGCTTATCATCTTTGTCATCTTGCTCCATGATATTTGCATTAACCAACTGTGCATTAGATGGCTGTGCTTAGGTCAAGTAACTGATGATTTATTGTTTAGATAGTATTAACCAAACTGGCTACAATAATCAGGACATTATTAGGTATGTTATGGCACTGGTTAATGCCTCTCTTCCACTCCTAATATGGTTCTTGATACGTGTAGCACATGTATAAAACTTGCAAATCCAGCTTGCACCCACTCATTTGGGGTAAGGTGAGGGGTACCTGGTGTTGGATTCATTTGTAAACACCCTTGACATGACATAAGTATTGCTGTTTCACATTTATAACATCAGAAACATGATTTTTCCCCCTCTTTGCTGTATGAGGTGAAATTAATCATCAACATACCTACAAGGAATGCATATAGACATTTTCTTAAAAGTACCATTGTCTTAACCTTAATAAATTTTAGGTAATTAAATTGTCAAGTAATAAGTTCTATCAATATGTGAATTTTGAAATTTTCTTTTCTAACATTTTTGGTGTTGCTATGTAGTATTATTATTTTTGAATTGATATACTATATGATTTAGAGATGAATATGGATTTTCGAAAAAACATTAGAACAAGGTAGATGCAGTGAAGAGGTGCTTTTATGGTCTTTTGGTGCCTTGAAACTCAAACAGACGAGGTTTGCCATTTCGGTATCGGACCCATATCAATACTATTCTATTATAGTGTCAGTATGTGGTATGGTACGAGATGGTGAGGTATATTGACTATTGGCATGATATGAGACTATATACCAGTTCGGTACCGGTATGGTATGGTACATCTGCTACGGTACAGTACTGATTGGTAAATCTTGCTAGCAGAATTTTATTGTCTATGCTTTAGAGACAAAAGTTGGATTCTTAATACAATCAGATCTAGGTTGATGCAGGGGAGGGTGCTTTTATGTTGTTGTTAATGAGTGCCTTGGAATTTCAGAAAACTTTGATTATATAACAACAAGTTGTTTTATGCTGCATGATTTAGTCTGTTGGCTAATAATTAGGGTCTTGGCATGTAAGATGTGCATGGAAGACTAAATGTGGATGAGTGGTGTATTTACGAAGAAACAGGTGAGTAATGAGCATGTTAAAGGAGCATAAGAGTTGCATCGCTAAAAGGTGAAGTGGTAGAAAATGATGAAGGTAAGGCCATGTGCAATGGAAACTTGAGGAGGCTTTTGTGAAGAGGGGAAGAAGCTCAGATTTGTGAAGGTTGAACATAGATGAGGGCGATCTAAGATAAGTCAAAATCATGAGGTCCATTGTAGCGACACTGTGATAATGAATGATTGAATGTGGCCCTTAATGGGATTTGTTGGCAAAGAATGATTGGAAGGACAGCCCTAAACATATGACAGACGAATGTTTGCAAATTGAAACAGTTCAAAACTTCAAATGGAATGATCCCAACTTATTTAAAAGCTATGTGCAACTTTTTCATGGTTCTGTTTTTCTGAGCAAAACCTGCATTGATTTCAGCTGAAATTTTGAATGAGATTTGTCTGATATTGTTCTTTTAAACTACTAATTATATATTGGATCAACTGACTATTTTTAGCAAAATGGCTTGAGCTGGAACTTTGAACCATGTTTTATCTGAATTCTCTAATGATATTCCCACAATATTTGTGGCCTTGATGTTTTGAAATTACTTTCATTATCTTTTCCAGGGAATCCTAAACAATGCATTTAAAACATGGTTTTGTTAATTTTCCTTTATTATTGTTGGAAAAATAGTAAATTTAATTATTTGGCTAGGGCCTTGGGGGCTTGACTTTCTTTTATTAAGCAGTTTTTCATTCTATGTTCACTATATGGTGGGATCTAAGTATGTAATTTTGACTCAAGCAATTGGAAAACAACTTTAAATTTACAACAAATTACTAATTTTGTGTTTTCACCTGAAAGAAAGGTGTTGATCTCACACAGAGTGGCATTTCTGTATAGAAATTTATCAGCACCTGGGATGATGATGTGACAAAAAAAACAAAATTGTGATTTGAGGGTTTGATAGAAAAGTTATGACTTTGCTATCTGTCTTATAGCGAACCAGTTCTTGGAATGTGAAATGGCTCTGATGCTATGCTATTTTGGTCTATCTGTGGTAACGAGAAACTGTTCTTTTGTGTTTATTCTGTCTGACCAGTAATATTGGTCCATCAAGTTAATTAAAAATGGACAAGCGATTGTAAATCTGGGTTCGTTTTTATTTTTAAAAGTAAACAGACCAATGGTTGAAAAGGAGGTGTTTATATAACTGTTTGGTCCGTTATGTAGTCATATATACATTATTTTCTGTATATCTAAGTAATAATAGTATGGAAATGGCTTCATTGACATTATTTGGTTTTGACAACAAGCTGTAGCTTTTCACTTTTTATTTATTGATGGGCTATTAAATCTTGAAATATTCATGTCAAGTATAGAAAAGGAAGTCTGAGAAATAAAGCTGCTTTGCTACATATCAACATTGTGCAATCTCATTTAGCTTCTCAGTTATGTTGTTCTTGGTATTCTCGCACTCATTGAAATTTAATTGTTTGCATTTCTTTGAACATTAGGAATTCTCGAATCTCTGAATAATGTATGAAATGTTATACAGAAGCAAGCATGTTCAAAGGCTCATTCATGGTCTCCTATATTGGAAAATGCACAAACTGGGGAGGTGTCTCAACCAGACCATGTCGTAGCACCTACAGATGGGACTGATGTGTGGGAAATTGATTTCAGGCTGCTGAAGTTTGGAAATAAAGTGGCAGCTGGATCATATGGTGATCTGTAAGTCTTACCAGTTGACTGACACAGAACTCTTTTGTATGGTTCCTTGCCTGATTACTTGTCTTCTTCCAGTTACCGGGGAACATACTGTAGCCAGGATGTTGCTATTAAAGTACTCAAGCCTGAGCATATAAATTCAGATATGCAGAGAGAATTTGCTCAGGAAGTCTATATTATGAGGTTTGTTAGAAGAGAACAACTTGCTTTCAACTGGAGTATGAATTATTTATCATCTCACCACTTCTTGGACGATAGAATAAGTAGCTTTTGCTATTGTCTCGATGCTGGTTCATATTTTGATGTGCTAATCATGTTCTACATACAAAGTAAACAAATTATTCACATGTCTGTGCTTTGCATTGCCATATTTTAAATTTATCATACTTAATTTTGTCATATTTTGGGCTGCAAATTGCTTGGTAATTACCACCACCATGGTACACTATTTTAACTCAACGTCATTAGAAATTTTTATCACAATTACAATGACATGCGGGAAGTACTTTATGTCTTCACTTGTATATCTTTAGTCTTTTAGACATTGTTTACTTATTTAGATGTTGTCTGTTCCATCCATGAAGTAGTGATGTCTCCTCTATACCCTCGTATTGGCTCATATGTAGTTCAGGGTGAAGTATGCCTCAATCTTTGATAACCCCTTTATGTTTAAGAGCATAACTGAGGCTTCTAAAGTATTGGGAAACAAGAAGCTTGGAAAGATTGTGCATTGTTTGACATTCTTGTTGTTGTTATTGTCTTACGAAGTTGTGCTCAACTTGTTTATGTAACTTGTCTCTTTGCATGTGCTTGTACATTTTTTGTAGTCAGTCAAAAACAAGCCTTTTACTGCTGACTACTTAGTAATGTGAAGTATCATGTTATTTTTCAAATAAATCTTATCCTCCTACTTGCTGGTTGAAGAAAACAACCTACAAGATGGAAATACTTGAAGATCTGAATGGTATTTGTAGGGAACGATTTAAAAGTTTATAGGTTTGAGCAAATGTCTATAAGTGGATATAATGAAAGTACATCTCAACACCACAAGGGAAGAGGATAGGGTTGCATCTGCTTTTTAGCATTTTAGTTGGAGAACGTAGATCACTACAATCGTTCTTTTTTGAAATATGCTCTCTATTACACAAAATTCTTCTCGATCGACTTTGATTTCCCCTCATTATGCTCGTGTTTTTGCAGAAAAGTTCACCACAAGAATGTTGTGCAGTTTATTGGTGCATGTAGCAGCCCTCCAAACTTATGTATTGTTACAGGTATGAATATCTAAGAAATTTTGAAGATGGATGGCAATTGGTTCTATATAGTTTGTCATGCGTGAAATACAATGGAGATGCTCTTTTTTTAATGCTGGTTGCTGGTGCTGAAGCTTCCATTTATGTACTGTTCTCAGAGTTTATGTCAGGTGGAAGTGTGTATGACTTTCTTCATAAACAGAAAGGTGTTTTTAAGCTTCCAGCTTTGCTCAGGGTAGCAATTGATGTATCAAAGGGAATGAACTACTTGCACCAGAATAATATTGTCCACAGGGACCTAAAGGCTGCCAATCTTCTGATGGATGAAAACGAGGCAAGTAATTTCAATACGTGCTGTTGTTTTTAGAGATGTGCTATTTGTATTCTTAGTACCAAGTACACTTATATAGTCCAATCCCTAATTAATCGCTGTTGTAATATGGCTAATTGTGGCTGAATGTGTTATAGGTTCTTCAGTGGTGAATCTTTGAAGCTTTTCTCTGCTATTTTATTAATTAAGACAAGTTTAATAGATCCATTTGAGTTTGTTTACAACATGTAGATATGAATATTTTATATTTACAGACTTCGTAGTTACTCTAAGCAGACCGATGTAGAGTCAAAAATGGTCTGTAGTTATCTGCAGCTAATATATTCATTGTATCACATGTTTGTAAATGCAAATTTGACTTGACTAAGATGTTTTGATACAAATTATCTCTTTTATTTTGTGCATATATATTTTTAGATAATGCACTATCTGGTGCTACCAATGCTCAATTATCATTTTGACTTTTTAGTTGGAATCCTTCATTCTGGGTTACCATGTTATTTATATTTATTCTCTACTTACCCAGATTTGGGGGATTGGCATAGCTTATTTTTATTCTTTGTTCTTTTTGATATGTTAAATGTATATTTGGATAGTTATTGTACATTATATTCTTCAAATTTGCTTGGAGCAGATTGCTTGTTTGCATCATTTTTGAGAAGTATTTTTGTGCATCTTGATCTAGATATCTTGATCTAGATATCTTTCATCATCATTATCTTTCATCATCATGTTCCAATGAGGAAATCAAAGCAACGGACTTGATGCTGATTTTACGAGCTTCTCTTCTCGACAGTGTTCTTTAGAGTGCTATTTATGGAATACAGTAAGTTTTAACCAGTTATGTAACTACTGCTTCTTGTAGCCATATTAACCATTCTTTCTTTTTGTTCTTTTTTTATAATAATAAATCCATTAGCTCTGCAGTCCATGAGCTTAGGACCAATTACACAGATACCTGAAATTCCATAACGTGTCAATACTACAGCAGGAGCATAATCGATTTTGTGGTGAGATACTTTAGGAGATGTTTTCTGTACTGTCTGCATTCAGTTCTATCTATTCTGCACCTCCTAATCAACCTGAAAAGGTTCGTAAATTGCTTTAGTTTATTAGTCAGAACCTATTTTTGGGGGCAATAGCTGGTGTTTAGTGCACAGTGCAATGGCTGGTTGCTCCTACCTCCTTTTGTGTAAAGCATGTCTTCCTGTTCTCATCATACCTAATTCACACTGCTATTGCTTATAAATGATGGTAGACCAAGACCGCTACTAACTTTGTTTGTAACCCTCGTCACATGGCTTATGTTCAGCTGTGTTGTATTGCTAAGATGTGATATATTTTTTTGCATCCCAGGCTGTGTTGCTGAAAGAGATACCTTTCATTTAGCTCTTTTTTCCACCATCGGAAGTTACAGGGGTCTTCCCACTTATCATCAGACGATATTTCAGTTGTTGGATAATCTATTTTTAGTGCATTTTTGCTCAAGTGCAACTTTAGGCAGAATATGTTCTGACCTCAAGAAATAGTTTCAACACCTAAAAGGTCATTACCCAGTTATGATCCCAGTGTTCCCAGGTCTTGGGAGGGGCTAATTAGGGACAGTTCTAATCTATGGCATCTTTTTCTGTCAACATAGCTGCTGCAGGACTTGAACTTGTGGCACTGCATTTGTCAGCCCAAGCCTTTACGCTTGCACCATGTTATGGCCCCTCAGATCCATGCCTCGGGCTCAAAGAGTTTCAATGCCTCAGCTCTTTTAATACAGCATGATGAAAACAGGAAAGTGTCAGAAATGGAGATGCTTTAGGAACGCTATGCAATAACAGGATGCGAAAAAGGCATGCAATAAGATTTTGATATTACTCATATTAGACTGGTTTTACTATATTAATCAGGACCAACCAACTTTACTATATATACCTTGGTCTTTAGAAACCTCATTTTCTGTTGCATTTTTTTTCCTGTCATTCTAGCTGTTCCTTTTTTTGCTTCTATTTAACTTATATTGATTCATTTGTTTTTCACTCACCGAGTCATCATTTCACAGGTTGTCAAAGTTGCAGATTTTGGTGTTGCACGTGTTAAATCTCAATCTGGAGTTATGACTGCTGAAACAGGAACATATCGTTGGATGGCACCTGAGGTACTGTTTCAGATGTCTGTTTTTACTTCTTTCTAATGTTTAGTTGAAATCTCTACCAGTTGTTTAGATTATGAGAAAATATACTCATGGTATGTCTGAAGTTAATTAGGTAATACAGAATGAAGTTTGATGTATTGACAACGCAGATATTATACAAAATTGAAAAATGCAACTTGGCCATCTTCAATATTTAGGACACATATGTAAGTACTGGTATTGCCTTAAATCCACATATTTAGTAATATAAGATGTAAAAAGTCCAATCACTAAAGTATATGTCCGGATGCCTCATGCATGTATGCTTATGTTTATTTGTTTATTTATCCTGCAAAGCGAGTATTATGCTTAAAGTTATGGCTAAGAAATATATAGAAACCCTTTGGTATTAACATGGCTGGTACATGTTGCAAAATGTCAATTGCATATCATTATATGGACAAAGTACATAATGTCATACACTTAGATATTAGTGGCAGGTGGTATGCGCAACTCGTTTCTCCTATGATTACCACAGAAGACTTGCATAAGGAAAGGGGCTTATAAGTCAAGAAAAAGCTGTGAAATTGGTGTAGGAAGGGGCTAGAGCCCCTAGTAACTGTAATGTTTTCAAGGAGCACTAGGCCATGCCAAAACTGAGATTTCAGCTAGATTTTAAAATCTGAAATCTACTATATCTGTATGCTTCATAGGTACAATATCCAGTATTAAGTGGATCATAATATGGTGGTGACTTTTAGCAAGGTCTGACCTAAGGAACTGATTGAAGGGGCTGATGTTAGCTAACGGTATAAGAAGCCTGATAACTAGTATACATGATTATTAAACTAGCACATAGGAGATGAGTTGCAGAGCATCTTCACCAATCTTAAAATAATTTGAATTCATGAATTTTCTTTGATTTGCTACTGCATTATTCATGACAGGCTTAACTTCATTCATGTGGGTTTCAACACTATCATTCCTCTCACATTTTCCTGTATATAATTTAATTGGAAAAGATCTGGATTGCCATTCATAGTAAAACTTTAAATCCTTACAGTTTTCTTTGTAGCAGTGATGTCAGTGGTTGGACCATGGTTGTTATCATGATCCCGCTCTATGGCCCATTTGATAATATTATCAATACATTGGCGGTGTTAGTTGGTTCATTGCTGTCCGGGAGGATGATTATCTTTTCTGATAGTTGTTTGATACTATCCACTTCCACTCTTTGATTTGAAGAATAGCTCTTCTTGTTTGCACTTTTAATTCTTTCTTGGCACTACATATGGTTGCTGTAGGAATTGCTAATCTGATGCTCACATCACCTCACTGTCATTTGATTTATGATTTGCAAGAGCAAGTTATGCCATTGTTAGTTTGAAATTTCAAACTTCTTGGTGCTTATGCAGCCTTAATGAGGATCAACCTAGGTTTGTTACCAAAATTGGTTCAGGGAAGAGCCTTAAGTTAAGCATTGTTTTTGTTTGTGAACCAAAGGGCAGAACTCTCTGGTTATAACTGCTCATAAGCTAGACTCATCAACATCTGGGGACCATATTTCAGCAGGATGGTTGGCCATCTGAACCCTTGGTTGCCTGGATTGGCAGGCGTTGTTGGCCATGGGGCATTAGCTACATGATTCCTCCCTCTAAATATGTGGGGGGCTCAAAATTTAGGGCATGACCTCCCATCTCTGGAGAGATTGGACAAAGTATAGATAATTGGGGAGACCTCAATCGATCCAAGTTACCACTGAGTCTCTATTTACCCATATTGTTGTTCCTAGTCGGTCCATTGCAAAGTTTACACCTTCCTAGGATGTGTTGGCGAGAGAAAGGTGGTCTTGTGGTGAATGGGTGTGGCACCAAGTAGCAAGGCATGCCATATACTTGCCCCATACTGGGTGTACTTTATTGTACTGTTACGAACTGAAACTTAGCATGGAGGATGTATTGAGTCTCGGTACGTGAAACTGATCCTGTACCCAGGTGTACTGACATTGTACCATCATGGGTCGGTTACCAAGACCGTTAGCCTGGCCAGGTAGTTTGCCTTTCTAGTTCCAAATGGCGCACACAGGTATCTGCACTATGTGCCTTTACTGCCCTGTCAACATACACCTATACCTTGGCTGGTTCTGGGAAGCCCATTAGATGAGAGGAGTTTGAATGGTACCAAGTAAATCAAAAGATTTCTGATATGGAAGGATGATTTCACCTTGGAAGATCTCCTGATTTTTAGCTTTTCAATTCTGCTGGAGGTAGGCAACTATCAACTGCAGGTGGATACCATTTGAGTCTGTTTACCTGCTTAGAAAGGCCCATTTGGTGATGGACCGCTTAGAGCCTATGTGGGACTGCCCTAAGTTGTTGAGCTTGAGGGTCTGATCTACAACATGGCTGACCAGGGGCAAGAGAAGAGGTTATGTCATATCACAACAGCATCATAGTTATATGCTAATTAAAGAAATGAATGATATGTTAAGATTAGGTTTTCAGTTTGGTATGGTGGTTTCAAAATCACAATCCTAAGAACTGAATTTACGTCTGGCAGTTAATTTTAAGTTAGAGAGTTTCACGTTAGAATTAAAGATTTATACATGTTATGTGATTGAGGTGGTGACATTGTCTTTGGAAATTAAAACAATTCTTCACCTGATCTTGTTATTACAATTGGCATAGTTTATTTGCGAGTCTGCAACATTTGGAGGATAAGCAAGGTAAGGTAATAGTGCCCTCAGGAACTGTGTATACTGTACCTGTAAATTAAAATCGTGATAAAATTAACTGAACTCTAAGCATGGAACAAGGACTAGGAGCTTTGGTGGTATCTGATAACAAAGTTTTGTTCTATCGATTAAACATTTATGAAATAATGAAGATGTTATCTGTGGTATATGGAAGTCTTGAAGAGTATTTTGAGATTCAAGCTCCTAATAGAATTTTTTCTAGGGACTATGTTCCTTCTTTAGACCTACTTAATTTGTGCCTCTGGAACTATAAAAGACCATGATAAACTAATACTAAGATGAGAACAAATCAAAGATGAGAATGAATGAAATGTAATGTAATTTGATTTGTTTCTATTTTTGTCTTACCCTAGCCATTCAAATGGACTTTTTTCCTCAATTATTATGCAGTTTGTTGATCTGATATTTTCTCCATATCCTTTGAATATTAGGCTCTAGTTTCCAATAAGTTTCCAAGCAGAATGGGTTACTTGTAGGTCATAGAACACAAGCCCTATGATCACAAGGCTGATGTTTTAGCTTTGGGATTTTGCTGTGGGAGCTGCTAACAGGAAAGGTAATGCAGTGTATGGCATTGTTTCTTGGTCTTTATAACAAGTGCAACTTTTCAATTAAGCTGATGATCACATTTATTTATTGCTTAGCTTCCATATGAGTACCTAACACCACTACAAGCAGCAGTAGGTGTGGTTCAAAAGGTAAGCATCATTTCCCATTCTCATTATTATGCAAAGTGCAAATATTCAGTATAGCTATCATATGCAAATTTTCTCTGTTTATAGTTTTCAGTCCCCTAGTAAATGTATCTGACAGTTGAAACTTGAAATAAAGGTAAATGTAATTAGCCATTACATCCTTAAAAACTTTAACTTGCTATATCAACTTTGCGACAGGCCATGTGGATGTTGCCCTTCTGGAAATGTATTTCTGGTTACTTGATAACTGTGTCAAAAATTTTTGAGATTTACACTAGAAACAATATAGAGCATTGAGCTGTGGCCTCTTGAGCAATTAAATGATTTAAAATCTGTTCCAACTCTTGAATGAGAGAGCAAAACAATGTGGTCGAGTGCAAATTTCTTTCATCTACAATAATTGTCTCTTATTCATGCAATCTTAATTTTTCCTTGAAGGGTTTGTCATTCATTTCTGCACACACATTCATGATTCATCTAACCCTCTCTAACTCTGGAATGGCAGGAGACCATGCTACCCTTTTTTATATTTTTTAACATATTATTTAACTAGTCACTTTGATTTACATATAACTCAAAATCAAAAACCTTAACATGTAAGATAATTACAGGGACAACAGAAATATGTTAGAATTTTGTTTGACTTGGATAATAGATAAAATAACTTTTTTTTCCTCAAGCTAAAGGTGTCATTGCTTAATTAAGTATAAAGAAAATAGCATTGTTTGCCATACCGCCTAGTATGGAACATACCATACAGTATTGGTATTGTACCAATATAGTGTCTCGTACTGTATTGACACTCGGTACAGTATCTCATGCCGTATCGAACTATGTACCGACATTATAATAGGATCGTACCAATGTAGGGTCTGGTACTGAGATAGCGAACATTGGAAAATTGGGCTAAGAAATTTTAGATATACCGGGTTCTTTGCTTCGTTAGTTATTCATGTTTGGAAATTTTAAGTTATGCTACCTAGTCCAAATCTTTCAGTTCCCTCTGTCAAATGTTACATTGTGGACAATAAGTGGTCCAATAATCTTGTTTCACATTAGATGATGAATTGAATCACCTACTTTTCAACTTTGGAAAATTTCAGCGTACAGAGGCTGCTATATTAAAAATGAACATTTTAGTGTCACAGAACTGTATATTTCTTTTTTCTTGGTATTAATAATAGTGTTTCTATGAGACATGTTGGACATCCACGGTTGTATAGGCAACAGTTTTATACACACATTAGGGTCACACAGTCTTGTTGCTTGTGCATCACATCTGGTTCATGAATGGTTTGCCTCAAAGCATTTAGCAGTGTGCTGCTCATAGTTCAGGTAGGTATACTTGGATCAGAGGTGTGTATATCTTGAGCCACTCATCTTTCTCTTAACAATTACTCAACCTGACACACTGAACATACAGTGCTCTATTTGTTGTGAGTTATTTCTTACTATTGTCAGTGACTAATATTTAATACAAGCATGAAACATGGTGTTTTTTATTCGGAAATAAATTGTAGTTTGCGGGTTGTAAGTTTAAGAATGGTGCATCTTCTGTTTTAAGGGTAGTATACCTAAAAGTAAGTTTGCTTGGAATGAAGGCATGCACAGCATTATATGTTTATGCCTCCACCTGTCTTCATGGCTACATCTATAAAAATGTATGGCCTTCTGATGGACTAGATAAGACTAGATCTTTCAGGATCTATAAATTTCTTGAAGTTGATCACAGTGTGCTGTTAATCTCTGCAGCATCAGAACTTTTCTACCTTTCACCTATTTCCTTTTCGATGCTAGCTGAGCATGATTGCGAAAATGGTGGCGTTCTCTGCTGTTTGCAGGGCCTGAGACCAACCATACCAAAGCATACCCATCCTAAACTTGCTGAACTGCTTGAAAATGCTGGCAGCAGGACCCAGCTCAAAGGCCAGACTTTTCAGAAATATTGGAGATGCTCCAACTTCTAGCCAAGGAGGTTGAGTAAAGAAGACTGTTTTCCCCTCCTCTCAATTCCTTAAAGGGCCTTTAGGGTTTTCTTATGAATTATGCCTAACAGGTCAGTGATGAACCCGAGGATCATCGCAAGGAAAAGTCATTGGGTGGGTTTCTCTCAGTTCTCAGGCGGGGCCACTGAAGGAGAGATGTCTGTGAATCACATTTTGTATGATCTCATCATGGGCAATTTCCGGTCTTTGGTAGGATTGTGCCTTAAACTGTACAGTATTTAATCTGAAGACCTAGTTCTTTGTTCTAAGTTTTGATTTGCAATTCCTTTTACATTTAACTGCTGTCATGTCTATTTTTCATCGAATGGAATGACATCAAAAAGAGATTGTCTATTCTGAGTGCATGAGTTGGTGATCTTTTTTTCAAGAAAAAGTCGGTTATAGTTCTTCGGTTGTTCGTTGTTTCTTTTAACTTTTTCGGCCTGACACTTCTGAGGGCTGTTCTGAGCCTTTATTTGTCCTTCTTTGGTGGAATAGATATTTTATGAAGTTGTGAACTGTAATAAAATCTTAAGAAATATTTTATGTCTAGTGCTTGATATTCTTTCCAAAATGTATCATATGTGAGTGTTGCACTGTTAAAGGATCTGTTACATTATTGAACCGTATTAGAGAGAAAATGTGTCGAGGGACTTGAAATCCAGGGTTCTGAAGCTCATACAGTTTTCGTTGGATGGTACCAAGGATGTTGTAAGCTAACTTTCTAAAATCTGCGAATGATGGATTTAAGAAAATTAATATATTTGGACATGAACTGCTGTATCTTATGTAAAATAACCTAGGCTACAGAACCTGATTTTAGTTGTTAACTTGGTTATAACTTTGATAAAGCATCACTATCCGCACGGTAATATAAAGCAAGCAAATATTTAGATACACCACCAAAGACAGCTAAATATATTTCCTAATTAGTTTCATGAAATTTACCATAGCAAATGGAGTTTCTTCATGCAGATGTACTTCCAATCTATACACACATCTGCTGATTATTAGCTGCTAGTGGATCATTTTATTTCTGCCCAAGAGGCTGACAACTATTAGGAAGGAAATTAGATGATGACAGGTTGAAGTATTTGTTCTCCAAAACCATTATCAAGAAGCTGCCCTCATGTCTCATTTTACCACCATGGAAGCATGTACAGCCATACATGTACCGGCCTGATCGGTGTCACTGTTCGATTGGGAGTCCATTCTGTATCCATGCTGAAAACCACCTGCAATGTCTGTAATGCCTGTAAAACCCTGAGGAAATGAAAGAGTGTCTCAGTGCAGGGACAATGACTATACTGGAATGATCACATGATTTCATGCCAAGTACAGAAATATATTTCATGTTGGATTTCTGAGATCTCGGAGATATATGGTTCTGCTGTTTGTAATTGTCTGCTATTACATGTACAGAGGCAACGCGTGTCGTTAAACTTGTACTTACAGCAGATGAAAGTTCGGCTGCAGCCATGAGTGACATTCTCCCACTCTCGCATCCCTACAGGCAAAATGTGAGCAATTACCAATTAGGAAAAGCCTTAAAGCTAGTAGCTTAGGTTGAGGGCAAGGATTGAAAATTAGAACATGCAGACTTACAATGATTATCTCATCATCCTTTCTGAAAACTTCTAACACTTCCTTCAAGAAGTTAGGGTTTTTGTCATCCCTACACCAAAAGGAGGAAGAAAATAATGAGAAGATACTTTAAATGGTGAACCACAGAGGAAAAAAAAAAATGCCAGTAGTTTGTCAACCAAAAGTAGTATTGGAGGAATTTATGATAAAACCTACTGCAATGCATCTCCACTCGACCTTTTTTGAGGATTTTGATCTACAATTGCAAATACTACGGTGCCCAATAAATTAGCAGCTAAATGACATTCTCAAACAACCACATAAAATTGTTAGCCCCGCACAAGAAGCAATGTTATATCGACAGGCTTCCATATGGTGCACCACTGATTTGTATACCGTTCTCCACTGAACTTATTTTAAGGAATTTGATCTAGAAATACTACATTACCCAATAAATAAGCAGCTAAATGGCATGCTGTAGAAACTGTATAAAATGTTAAACCTGTATACGAATTAATGATGAAAGAGCATTACAATCATTACAGAGTAAGATTGTAATGCTCTTTCATCATTAATTCTTATGGGGTATTTGATTGGGGGGAGTGGAGGCCTGGAATCGGAATCAGAATGGATGACTCCCATTCCAATCGTTTGGTTGGAGGAGTTCCATTCCGATTCCGATTCTCAGGTGGAATGGGAATGGCTCAATTTATATATAACTCAATCCCTATTCTCCTCTATGGATTCAAATTTCATTCCAATTTCAATTTCGATTTCGATTCCGGTCATGAATCAAATGCTTCGGAGGAGTTGGCCATTCCGATTCTGATTCTAAGCCATTCCGATTCTCATTCCTATTCCGATTCCGGTTACAAACCAAACACCTCCTTAAATTCTATATATTTTCCTCTCGTAGATGTGTTTCAGTCGGTCTCATCTATTCATGTCATCGTTCACTTTGTGTGTAAGATAAACCTGAATTCAGATAAATGCAACAGGAAATGCATGGATATGAACACCTAACCTAGCTTCAATGCTGAATCTGCTCACAACAAATGTTCAAGAATTTTCATTTCTAGACTAGCTTCTATGTTTTTCCACAATAAAGGATTACTACTGATATTACGCCAAGCAAAAGAATGCCCAGAAACTATTGATGATGTAAGCACACCTCAAATTCACTTTTTAACTTCAATTTGTAAATTTCATGTTGTTCAAGTAAATTCCTCCAAGGCACCAACAACTGGCTTATAATTGTTTTTTCCTTTCCATAAGACTATATTAGGAACTCAAAGCTAAAGTATGAAAATTAGGTTGTGACATTCTGTTTTCCCTAGATTCCCCTTCGTGTTTATATATCAGATTCCTTATTTCTTCACACTTCTTGTACAGAAGCTTCATCTCATTTCCAAAGAGCAGAGTAAAACATGGAAAACACATTAATCTTACATTAGAAGTGCCAATAAGACCTGATAAGACCACAGTTAAACATGGATGTAAACGCAAGTTCAAAAGCATCTAAAAGCTCTTAGTCAAGTTGTCATAATCTAAATCTTGAGGAAGACAATGCCATTGTTGATGTCAGCGCAAGTACACTTCTCATGATTCTGATAAATTTTTTTTTTTTTTGGAGGGAAGTGGAGACTAATGGAAGCTATTAGTCACCAAAATTTATTAAAGTGAAATAATTACATGTAGAAAGGTAGGGAATAATGTACAAGGACAAGAAGGAGAAGAGGTCTCCACAAAAGTGCGATTCTAATATAATTAATATATATTGAAGTCTGTCATTCTGGACATACATACCAACATAAATGTGACTCTGATGCAGAATCTTTGGATGCTCTTCAAAAATAAACATGAATTCAGCTGGAATGTACAAGGGGCCCCTTGGCTATTAATAAGAATTAGTGGCTGGTGAGATCCAAAGTATAAGCAATTTTGACACAGCATGCACTAAAATATAATCTACAATCAATGAGAAGAATCCTTGAGACAAAGTTACACAGAGGTGTACAATTAACTGTAAGATGGAAGGGTTTATAAATCCAAATCACTTTTGTTGTTTATAGAAACATAATCATGAAGACTTATCGCAAATCAATCAGATAAAAGAGCATAATCACAGGAGAAACCAAAAGAGAAAGGAAATTATACTACCCACTAAAAGCATACGGAAATCATTGGTCAACTAGGCATTACCTGACCCAACCTTGAGCATGTAAGGGATGTTTTTAGCACCCACTGCATGGCCAGCATTAAACTCATCCACCGTCCTACAAAACCATCCCATAATACATCACTTCCTTATGTTATTTAATTTTCTTCCTCCTATCATGACTGGCGAAAATTTTTCAGAAAACAGCAGAAAATACTGACTGCACAAATGAAACTATCATCATTACCTGACGTCCAGATAGCGATAACCGGCTTGAAGGAGCTCGTGAGCAACACGAACCGGCACCGATTTTGGGACCACTATTTCTGGACACCCTTTGCTGCTCACAGATCTAATGCAGTAATCACAGTTCGCGAGAAAATTAGAATTAAACAAAAAAAAGAAACGGTAGCTATTAGAAACTTGTAACAAACCCATCCCATTGAACTACAGTTGACTCCATACCGCAGGAAGCCTGGCCGACCGTTTTGTGCGCCGGAAACTGCATGCTGGTGCCCAGAGTGCTTTGCCGAGAGAAACGTTGGCATCGAAAGAAATCTATGAAACAGAGATTTGATGACAACGAATGCTGGTAGAAGAAGAGAGTAGATAAAGGTAATGAACAGCTACTAACCTTTTGGAAGGTGGAGGAGAGAGGAGGAGAGGAAGAGAGACGCGAGAGTAGGAGGCCATTGTGCTGATATTTTTTTGGTGAAGATGGGAAGAACGGAATGGAATGGAAGAAGAGAAGGAAATGGGATGGAAGTGGATGGAAAATGGGACGGTGTGGGGGTGTGTGACGCGACCGAGGTATAGCTTTTATTCTTTGTTACGTTGTGGATTAAGGGGATGAGGCCTCGAGCAGGGTGCCGTCTATCGCGTCTGGCTTCGTTTTGTTGAGGAAAAGGACGAAGATGGGGCTGTTGGCATTGAAGAGTGGGTGGCGTTTTTATTAGGTTGGCGAGATGAACTCGGGAGGAAACTATCGAGTACCAGAGGTTAGTGGAGTGGAAGAATAGGTTGGAGTAGGGTCTGTGCGTTGAGATTGTAACCAATGAGATAATCAATAAAATCAATAAATAATTAATAAAATATAATTAATTTTAATTATTCATCAATTAAAATAATTTAATTTAATTTTTTTAACTTAATATTTTTATTGTAGGTCAAGTCTACATAAGAATTTCTCCTTTGGCTGAGATAAAGACCTCTTGATGCCGAGACTTGATAGGGACAAATGGTGGATATGCGGTCCAGTAAAAAAGTACGTTTATTCATCATTGCCCGAGTCGTACTTGGTGAATTCATTGGGACATGATGAAAATGGGGACCGCTGATGCTTAAAGATGACCAATCAAAGGCCTTTTTTTTTTTTTCCCTTTTCTACAGAATTCGAGCTGGAAGAAAATTCAATAGAAAGTCCAACCCAATGCCACTAAATTAGGAAAAGAGATCCTATAGTCTCTTTCCTTGTTCTTCCACTTCCTCCTTTTATGCCTGCTTGATCCTAGCCTAATAGCCTATCCCACTAGAAATTTCCAGATGAGGCCTAAATGTTTGAGGGGGGGGGGGGGGGGGGAGGATATCTTCGATCTGTTTCATTTGCCTCGACTATAGTTTTTGGTTTGTCTGAAAAGAAGTGCTCAAAACACAGAAATCCAATATTTTTTTTAAAAAAAAATGAAGTCTCATGTAAAATCTAAGCTACATCTAGCCTACCTTTTGAGCTCTTGGGATTATGATATTAATCATCTCATCTGTCTTGCACATGATAAAAGCTAGTTACAATATAACATGACAGAGTTCTCTATTTTCTATCTAATTGAGTGAAATTTTGCGGAACTTGAGATGCAGATGGATCAAACGATGGACTGGATGTTACATGATGAGAAATTCTTTGTGCATCATGGGCGATGCAGAATCACATGCACCGTCCGTGATGATTGGCTCACACGTAGGTCGGAAATTTTTTTTTTCATACGTCGTACTCCGATCCCGTGTGTGAACCAATCATCACAGATGGTGCACGCATTCTGCACCACCCACTCGTTACATGATTTGTCCCAACTCTTTGGGCTGCCTCTGCGAAAAATTTGCAAACCCTTGGCTACGCCGAGCCCATTTCTATCCCTTAGGCAACTGGGAAGAAGGGCTAAGTGGCTAACTTGGCTAAAGGAGTAATGTAATAGCAAGAGCAGATATAGTTCAGAAACGTGCCAAGACAAATTGATTGCCAGCTGACTATTTCCAAATGTTTCCAAAGACTTTCTAATGGTGTCAACTTCATATCAATAACCTGGATCTGTATCCTGCCTTCAAAAGATTTCGAATAAAGGAAGGTTTTAAAAGCCTTTTTTTAAAAACTTTTTTTTATTGTTAACCCAACTGCTTTACAAAGCTCTCAAATAAATACACCACTAGCATCAGCCATCAAAATATCTTGAAATGTCTTTCGTAAAATAGATATCCCACGTCTCAGACCGATTATAGCCATCTATATAGGAAGCGACCCAATCCGCTGCAATTAGATACGCTAAGACTTTCCTATCATTTAGAGTTATAATATTTCTTTCTCCTTACCTTTCAAAATGCTAGGACGTGACAAAGATACCTATGGTTTCAAATTTCTTGCCAGATTAAAAAGGAACGAAACCAGCCCAAATTCTATGAACTAATGTAACAGTGGGGAATGCCCAGGCTATGTTTCCCCTCCTTAGCTAGGTGTAACGGCACCATGGAATTCTGTCTCTTTGGCGTTCTGTAAGACCAACTCTAATGGAGTGTCAGGTTAGCTCTGCGAAGTGTTCGATTCTGAAGTGGTTGGTGGGCCTCGATCGGTGTCTTTTGAGCTGGAACGATAACAGCATTCTGAGATAGGTTTTGTCCTGCAATGACCTAACACCGGGGCGTCCATGTCTCCTCCGAGGGGTGACTGGTACAACGGAGGAAAGGTGGCCAGATGGTTTGGCAGCGAGCACTGAGGCCTGTTTCATGGTTCTTTCCTAGCGTGAGCTTGGGTTTCTTATTTTCTTCACAGATGTACGTACGTCCTTCCTGAGTGCCATGCAAGCCTGGTACGTGTTCGTCGAGAGTACCACGCATGTAAGTGGGATGCGTGCGTGGGAGGAGAGAGAGAGAGTGTGTCCCACTTGTTGTCTAATAACCACAGCTTATGACTGCAAATGGATCAGGACGCGAGTCGGACTCAACCTGGTTAGGGGCCTTGAGGCCGGTCTTCCTCCAGTTATTAAGATTTGTGTGTTTAGATCTGGGTCAAAATAATGACCTATTTGAATAATCTGGATTGTGTCCGGATCTGAAATATGACATGTCGGAAAAATTTGTTGTCTTGCCTAATCCAGCTCAAACCAACTCGAGTACTAAACTAGTCGAGAAAATAAATTAAGCATCACATACCGGGCTCAACCCAAATTGATCCAGCTCGATTTGACCCAACCCAAGAATCTATGAGTTTCAAATCTTTCTCCCCTAAATTATTTACTTTGTTGCCATGCCTAGATTTGTAAAGCTTGGGTATTGAGGTATAATTTGTAAGTTAATTATCAATATATTTTGGTTGAATTGCATCATTATTAACAATATTAGTGGGGGTGCTCTACACAAATACTTATTTTCAATTTTCATTCTCCATTTGTTATCTATATTATTAATATTATCTGTTGTGGTATAGAAGAGAGGGCGTCGTTAGTCCAATATTGGTTACAAGTCAAGAAGACTTTGGTTTATATAGGAAAAAACTATTTTTTCCATATGAAGTATTTTTAAAGGGCAAAATCATGAGGTCCATGAGCCAGAACAAACAATACCTCAGTGCTAAGCATGAGCACTTGATCATAACAGTGGCGCGTCAGGTAGGGGATCACCTCTACAACTATAGGATCCCTTTCGCACATACACCAGTACTATAGTAAAAATAAGAAGGATGACACCTTCTGTTCGTATATAAATTTTTTTCTGACTGGGAGGTTATGTTGTAGTGTAGAAGGGAAGATATCATTAGTCTCCCACATTGATTGTGAGTCAAAAAATTTATATAAGAAGTGATCTTCCTTCTTACGTGAGACGTCATTTGAAGGATAAAACCGTGAGACCTATAGAGTAGAATGAACATACCTCTTATGCCGAGCCATAAGCTCTTTTCAGTAAATTAAAGTTGCATAAATTAAAGTTGCCCAACCATGCCTATCAGGTACATTTAATTGCTCTTAACCATCCTCGATCAATTCCATTATTTGGAGGTACTTATCGTGCATCAATATTCATCCTATCAGGTACATTTAATTGCTCTTAACCATCATCGATCCAAGATCCTTTACTAGAAAAACAGATCTATGATCCAAGATTGCATATTGGTTTGGTGGTGTGTCAAAGGACACATAAATCCTTTGTTGCACGTATTCTCGTGTTGAATTTTCCCAAAAGCACGTTCAATATATTCTAGCATCAACTGGGTTTCAAATAGTTGCAAGGATTACCCCAACCTTTATCATCATTCCCGGTCCCATGGTTTAGTCTCATCCTTAATTAGATCAGTCCTTCAACTGTGCTATTATTTTATACTCTTCACCCAAGACATCCACATGGGCGCTTTCGAGATCTGATTTCCAAATTCATGTTAGAATCTATTCTACCATATTGAGTTTAAGAGAAGATATTAACATATATGCATAGGTTAACCAAACGAACTTTGTAATTTATAGGAATATTTCTTGCACATCCTTTGTAGATAGCTTTATAATTTGGGGCAATCTCTCTCTCTTTCTTTCTTTTTAATCCATTATATTTTCACGAGCAATCCACGGGCACACCAACTTTGGACTTCCCAAGAAATACGTCCGACAGTACCGTCGTCGACCGCAGCGATGCCTTCAGCAGCTCCAGCCCCTAGCAAAAAACCACCAACTCCATAAGAGAATTAGCACAACAACAATATCCTTGGCAACTACCACAAATCCTGAATCCTATCGAAGTGTTTAAACCTCAAAAAGAAGAAGAAAAAAAAAACAAGAAAGAAAAGCTAGCTAACCTCTTCCATGCCCAATTCCACGGTCCATTCACAGAGCGAGGACACGTCTTTAATGTGCGACGTATTAAGCAGAGTAATAGCAGAGATGGTAGACATGGGCATCACGGACAAGTCATCCATCACCATGTAAGTCACCATCCCCTTGACGTACCCACCTCCAGCCTCCGCCCTTGCCTTCTCCGCCTTCGGGGCTGGCTCCCCAGCCACGAACTGCATCTCCACCGTCATCCCCTGACGGCAAGCCGGACACAGCGTCCCACAAACATCCGTCACGTGGCCAAAATTCCCACTGCAATCACTCCGATAGTAGCCCCTGCTGTCGGTTCCTGTGCAACGATAATACGTCTTAACAGGTGAGGCAGGTGAGGCCAAGGACATCTCGTTTTCGAGGAGGAGAGAGGTAAGGGAGAGAGTGGACGAGAAGACTTGGGGATTAAGGAGGGCAAGGCGACGTTCGGTGTGGTCGATGAAGTAGGCGTCGTCGAGGGATTCGACGCTGTCACGAAGCATGTCGATGGAGCCGAGTATGCGGTATTTGGAGAGGAGGCGGGCGACTGAGCCGAGGGGAGGTTGAGATGGTCGAAGAGGAAGTCGACCACGTCCTTGCCGGCCTCGGCGAAGAGGACGTGGTTGGAATGTCGGTCTACTAGAAGCTTTAGCTTCAGCTTCGGGCCATTGGAAGTGTGGCTGCTGGCACTGTGGATAACGCCAGTGGTAGGGTCACGAAGGGGTGGGGCACTGGTTTGGGAGGAGGCAAGCTGATTTAACGAGCTTTAATTCGGTGGGCATCGCGTAGCTTTGTAATAAGAAGAACAAAGCAAAAGAATACTCAGGACAAAAGAAAGAACAAGTTTGGCTTGAGAATGGAACACTACCGTCCGGGTCACTTAAAAGGCTGGAACCGTTCTTGCCTGAGGGGTAGGTTCCAGAGATTCTTTGATTTTGTTACAAAGAAGCAAGGATCTGCGTCACTGAGCAAGAGCAAAGCAAAGAATAATGAGGAGAGAGAAAGACAAACCGAGCTCCAAGAAGGAACATTTTATGACTCTGCTGGCATGCTTCTTTCTGAAACATTATGCTTATACCCTATGGTAACTGAAAGCAGACCTGTTGGAATATTAGCATTTATATTGGTCCCTTCCTAATTGTAACAATCACCCTTTGTCAAATCTATCTAAATTAGAATTATTTGCAAATTAAGATAATATATAATTGCTGTAGGAATTTTTAGGTTACAATGGTAAGTAACTGACAATTGGCTTATTATATTATTAAATTTTTTTATTGAATGGGGATATTAAATTTTGAACTGACGAAAGGATTCTTTACGGCCTTTTAGCAATTGTACCCAAAGAAATGATGAAAGGTTTTATTTTTGTTGGCCAGAAGATAATACCGGAAATATAATAGCGCAATTAATCACAGCAAAGATAACAACAATCCACAGTATCTAAACTAGTCGATCGAGCAAGATCTGAAATATTTGAGGTAGTATCAAAATCTCTTGCGGAATATATATCTTCTTGGCTAGGTGTTACAACATCCTGAAATTCTGTCTCTCTGGCATTTTACAAGACGACCTCTAAGGAGTGTCAGGTTAGCCATGCTGGAACAACAACTACAACAAGAGTCTGTAGCAGCACTTACTACTGCAGCGGATCGAAAATCATTATCATAGCTTATATAGCAGTGGTTATAAAAAATCACTGTCACAAGTAGGATCTATAGCAGCAGTTATTTATAACCACTGCCACAAGTCGATATAGCAGTGGTTATATATAACTGCTGCTATAGATTAGAGATATGGCAGTAGTTATACATAACCGCTATCATAGATTCGACCTGTGGCAGTGGTTATGCGTAACTGCTGCAATAGGTTTGAGATGTGGTAGCACTTAATTAATCACTGTCATATGTTGAACCTATGACAGCGATTACTCATAACCGCGGCCATAGGTTAGATCTATGGCAACAATTATGTATAACCGCTGCTATAGATTTTACCTATCGCAGCGGTTACACAAAACCGTTGCCACAGGTTCGACCTATAATAGCGGTTACATATAACCACGGCCATATCTCGAACCTACGATATTGGTTACTTATAACCGCTGCTATACCATTATGGTAGCAATTACTTGCCTGTTGCAATAGACCTATAGCAGCGGTTATTAAGCAACTGCTGCTATAGGGCCTAAATATAAATTTTTCATATTTTCTCTGAATATAGTATAATTTTAGAATTTAAAGTCTATCTTCACCGTTCATTATCTAAATAACTATCGTTAGAGTGTTGTCACAAAAGGCCATCTTAATCCGATAGTCCTAGCTATGTCGATCAATAAAATTCGATTTCAACGATCACGAACGACCGCATGATGATCTGATAGATAAAGATCATTGATGGATCTGAAAATTTACAACGATGATCTCGGTGATATTTGTAACATATTATCAAAATTTTCTTCAATCAGACATCATTATCATGGTCAATTTAGCACAAAATTATTTGACCATTAAATGAAAAATGAGTGATCAAAAGGTCAAATAGTATCCGATTATAAATAAATTTTAGATAAATAATCTTTGCTATTACTTTAACTATTTATACAGTGGCGATCATAAAATTCAAATCATATCTATATGAACCATCCACGTTAAACAGATCTTACAAAAGCACAAGCATAATTATTTAAGGACTTTAAGAATAAGTGTCAAGAAACATATAGTTTTGAATCGTTTATATATGCACAGTTTAAATTTTACGATCACCACCATACAAATGATTAAAATAGTAGTAAAGATTATTTATCTAAAAAATTATCTTATAATTGGACGTCGTTTGGCCTTTTGATCACTCATTTTTTATTTAACGGTCGAAATCATTTCGTGCTAAATTGATCATGATAATGATGTTCGATTGAAGTAAAATTTTGATAGTATGCTACGAATATCATCGAGATCATTGTTGTAAATTGTTGGATCTATCGATGGTCTCTATCTATAAGATCATCATATGGTCGTTTGTGACCATCGATATCGAATTTTATTGATCGACATAGCTAGGACTATCGGATCGAGATGATCTTTTATCATAATACTCTAACAATAATTATTTAAATAATGAACAGTGAAGATAAATT
>KE504684.1:1593487-1604260 GCA_000441515.1 Elaeis oleifera | reverse complement strand
TTTTATCATAATACTCTAACAATAATTATTTAAATAATGAACAGTGAAGATAAATTTTAAATTTAAATTATATAATATTCAAAAAAAATATTAAAAAAATATATTTAGGTCTTATAGCAGCTATTGCTTTGTAACCACTATGATAGATATATTATAGCAATTTTTAAAATCGCTGCCATAGGTCCCTAAATATCTATTGTAGTGGTTGATAACCACTGCTATAGACCTATGGCAGCGATTTCGATCTATAGCAGTAGTTTTCGAAAATCGCTGCCATAGGTCTGTGAATTTCTTTCGAATCGTGCCCTCTCTTTTTCATTTCGCACGCCGATCTCTCTCTCTCTCCCCTCTCTATCCGAAACCCTACTCGCCTCCATCGTCGGCTCGACCCACTGCCACCCCTCCCTCTAGCGCTGCCGTCGGCCCCTTTGGCTGCTGCTCCCTTGACCCACCTCCCTCGGCCCCTTTGGCCCTCCTCCCTCGGCCTAGGCCCCTTGGCCGTCGCCTCCTTCTAGCACCGCTCTCCTCCCTCGACACCGACCCCTTTGGCCCCCCGTCCTTACCTCCTTCCGACCCCGGCCCCCTTTCGGCCACCCCCCTCCCTCTAGCATCGCCCCCTTCCTCGGCCACGACCCCTTCGGCCCCGTGCCTCACCCCACCATTGCCCCTTTTTCTTTAGCACCATCGTCGGTGACCCCGCAGCTCTGCACGACCTCCTCCCCACAATCGCAGGTATGACTTTCTTTTTTTTTCATTTCATTTCATAATAATATTTATAATCATTTATAATATATATAATAATATTTATAGTTATTTCATAATAATATTTAAAGATAATCCCCATCAGTGGGTTCTAAGCCGTGCCGTCAGATTCTAGGCTATTGGGTTTTGGGCCATGTCGGTGGATTCTGAGCCATGCCCATGAATTCTGAGCCGTACTGGTGGGTTCTGGGCCATGCCGTCGGATTCTGTGCCGTCAGGTTTTGGACCGTGTCGGCGGATTCTGTGCCGTGTTGGCGGAAGGTGCCAGGCATCATTGCAAACATGGGGCCCGAGCATGCCCTGTGTGCCCGGGCCTCGGATCATAGCTGGCGTCCAAGATATCCAGCCCTCGTGCACCTAATGCGCTCAGACCGATGGAAGGTGTCGGGTAATATTAATTATGTATTAATTTAATAAATTTATATTGCATAGGGCGATAGATCCGTCAGTTGATTGATGTATATATTCTAATGTATTTGTATATTTATTATTTTTATATGAATAGAAGAATTATATATATTGGTCAATTGATTGTCCAATATGGATAGTTTGAAAAATACAAATAATTCTATAGATCATTACAGTAATCAAACGATATGCTGAGGGTTCAAAAAAATTTTGGATAGCATTTTCTTTGTTCTCCCTACACGGAAAAACTAAGAAAAATACTATTGAAATTTTTTCGATCCCTATTGTGTATCGTTTGATTATTATAATAGACCTATAGAATTAATATATTTTTTGAATGGGATAGGACCTATCTTTACCTATTAATTGATGATATGATACATTTATTACATATCTGAAAATGATATTTAATATATTTTTGTTCCTTCAAATATTTGTTTATAATGCATGCAATATGTAGTTAGTTTTTCTCAACTTGTCATGATTGAAATAATATATTTGTTTACCTATGTAATGATGTTATGAACTCTAAGCATTGGTATGCGTGCACAAATTATGATTACTACCAAATTATTTTGATGTTATTGTGTTGTGTCTTATTTTCACACATGATTTAATTACAGTATCACCATTTTTATAGTGGATAAAGGATGGATGAAGTTGAGTAGGCTCTTGTCAGAATATGAGGCTGGACTTCAAAAGCTTCTTGATTTTGTTATAAAAAATTTGGAGACCATGGACTTATCCAATATTCTTATAAGAAGTATACGAGTGGGCCTTGGCTATCTCGTCAAGATGTCAATGATCATCTCACTATTTATAGCTTTAAATCTAGTTATGAAATTTACTGAGATCAATATGGTGAGTGTAGGCCGCAGGGAGGTGATCAACATGATGGAGAAGTGAAGCAAATGGTTCATGATATTTTTCTTTGTTAGTCACAATGACGATGCATCTACGTCCATGTTTGATCCCGTGGTTGGTGAAATGACAAACAATGAGGATGTGGAGAAGGTTCGCAAATTGATGGAGGACGCTCATATTTCGTTGTATCTTGGGTATGAAAAGATGACGAAGCTTGAGTTCTTAATTCGGTTGTATCATATAAAATACTTTAATGGGTTCAGTAATAATGGAGTGAACTGTATACTAGAGCTTTTGAGGGATATTCTTCTGGACAATGCATAAATTTTGAAGAATAATTATGAGACATCGAAGATTATTGAACAGTTGGACTTTACTTACAACAAGATACATGCATGCCCTAATGATTGCATGCTTTATTGGGAGGGGGATGCCAATCGAAATGAGTGCATGAGGTGCAGTGTATCAAGATAGAAATAAACAAAGATGGTGCATCGATCCATATTCTTGAAAAGTTGATGTGGCACTTTTCTTTGATACTGAGACTACAAAAGTTGTTTATATCAGCAAAGACATCGAAGGACATGAGATGGCATGTAGAGGAGTGAATAAAGATGATGCATCGAGGCATCCAGTCGATGGAGAGGTATGGCAAAAGTTTAATAAATACATCCCGACTTCACACAAGATATACGCAATGTGAGGTTGGACTTGTTCTGTGATGGTTTCAACTCCTTTAAGCACATGAATACCAACCACAGTATATGGCCAGTATTTACTCATGTTTACAACCTCTCACCATGGATGTGTATGAAAAACCCTTCGCTTTTGTGACAGTACTCATCCCTGGATTGATGGAGGTAGGGAATGACATTGATGTCTATTTGCAGCCTCTTATTATCAAGCTGAAATAGTTGTGAAGCATGCAAGATGTTCCAACTTTTGATGCTTTGATGAATGAGTCATTTTTCATGTGCGCGGTGCTTATGTGGACAATAAACGACTTTTCAGCTTATATCTTAATGTTGGGTTGGAGCATGAAAGATGAGCTAGTGTATCCGATTTGTGAAAACACATCCAGTCTAAAAGGTTGACACATCGAAGGAGCTTTAGCTTTATGAAATATTAACGCTTCCTCCATCGAAACCATCCATATAGAAGGGATGCATGCTCCTTTGATGACACTGTTGAAGAAGGTGAGGCACCTAACCGGATGTCTGAGAGTGAGGTATTAAAAGAGTTGGATAGTCTCAATATTAAATTTAGAAAAGATGATTCGATTGATGGTAAGAAGAGGAAGCATCGATCAAAGGCAGATGACACACACTTTAATTGGAGGAAAAATATATATTCTTTGACTTGCCATATTGGGAGACATATTTATTGCGCCACTGCTTGGATGTCATGCATATTGAAAAAAATGTGTGTAAGTTCCTATTGGCAATGATCTTGAATATCAAGGATAAGACCAATGATGACTTGAATTCTCGATTTGACTTGCAAGAATGGGGTATTAGAAAATCACTCCATCCGGAGTCGGTAGAAGAAGAATAGTAGAGGCTTCCTCATGCATGCTATGTTATAAATATCTTCGAACAGTCTATATTTCTTCGTGTGTTAGAGGGCATAAAGATCTCAGATGGGTACTCAAGCAACATATCAAAGCATGTGAATGGTAAGGATGTGAGACTTGATAGATTGAAGACTCATGATTATCATGTGTTGATGCAGAAGTTGATCCTAATAGTTATTCATCGTGTGTTACCAAAAATATGAGAATGGCTGTTATTCGTCTTTGCAACTTTTATAGAGATATTTGTGCGAAGATGTTACTTAAGAAAGATGTGAAGGAAATGAAGATAAGGACGATGACTATATTATATAATCTAGAGAAGATATTTTCACCATCATTTTTCACAGTTATGATGCATCTCATCGTGTATCTTGTGGGAGAAGTTGCACTTAGAGGCCCAGTATTTGTCGATGAATGTACCCACTGGGAGAAATATTCAAGCACTGAAATCTTGCGTAACGAATATGAATCATCCGGAGGGATCCATAGCAGAAGATTATTTGGGTCAAGAGTGTTTGAATTTTTATACCATGTACTTAAACAAGCTCGAGGCACGTCGTAACCGATCAATAAGAAATCAGGATGATCAATATGAGCCAATTGAGCCTGCATTTGAGTCCATTCCACAGTCAGATAGACTTCTCACTTCATACCGCCTCACTGATTTGAGCTTTAAGAAAAGGACAAGGCGCACCATTATGTGTTGTTCAATTATGATGTCATTGAGCCATAGATAAGGTGAGTCATTCAGCCTTATTTATTTCTCATTACTTACAAAAAAATATCCTATTACATCTAAATTTATTCCTTATGCAGCAAACACAAAGAGGTCATAAGAGTAAAATACGGCGCTCTAAGTATGTGAAAAAAAGAAATGTATAGCAAAGAGTTTCCTGAGTGGTTCAAAGATTATGTAAACGAGTACATATTCTTGTCTTATACATCCTATTTGAACATATTTACTAATTAGATGTCATCTTCTTAGGTGTGGAGATTATCGTCCGATGATGTGAGCCATGAAGTGCGTGCTCTTTCAGTGGGACCTAATCGCATTATGTATGAGTATAAAATGCTCGTCATTAATGGCTATAGGTTCAATATTCACAATCGAGCCGTAAACATGATGATACAAAAAGTAGCGTGATGTTGAGTATCACCACTGAATGTTATACTAGTTCGAGGAATTCACAGCCTCGTACGGAGGATCTGAACTATTATAGGGTTGTGGAGAAGATAGTTATCTTGGACTACTATTCTAAAGGAAGGGTTGCGTTGATGAAATGTGATTAGTTTGACACCTTGTCTTATTCAGGAATGAAGACTGATGAGTGCGATTTTACTCTCGTCAATATGCAACGCCATCTCCATACTGAAGAACCGTATATACTTACCTCATAAGCTAGTCAAGTCTTCTATATTAGTGATCTCTTGGAGCCTCTATGGAGTGTTGTTGTGAGGATAGTGTCTAGGCATATCTTTGATGATACTGAGATTGATGATGATGTTGGACCATGCATACAAAGTATTTCTCTAGGATAAAACTTATCTGGTGTTATCGAGATCCCAGATACATTTGTTAGGAGCGATGGCAATATCCATTTATAGATGTCAGTAGGCAATGAGTTCAACATCCTGGTATAAATGTTAGTGTTTATTTATTGATGCTATACTAATGTTATTGTTCAATAACATATTATATTTGTTAATGTTCATTAACATTGTAGGTCACGATGGCATCGAAACACCATCTAGCTTTCACTAGTGCCCTCGATGGATTACACAGAGCTTGACATTTGAGCCACTACCGATGCATACTCCATCCACTTTTGCATCGACTTCGGCTTCATAGGCACATACTCCTTCCTTCGGCACATCTAAGCCTCCATCGGCAGCCACGTGGCCAACCTATGCATCTTCGACACATACTCCATCCATCGATGAGGCTCCACCGACATTCACATCGTATGATCCCAATGAGAGTAAATTTTTATTGTATCAATTATTTATTTATTTATTTATTGTATAGTTATTGCATATTCTTATATATTCGTAATGTATTTTCATTACAGGTACATCATCCAGTAGGATATTTTGCGATCCCACATGCATGCTGCATATGTGGAACCACCAGCATCAGATCATAGTAGAGTACAATCAAGAGGGGAGGCTAGTAGGGGAGACCGTATGGGAGATGTATTTTTTTTTGATGTGCTTGTGAGGCGGTCCAACATCATTCTCGTACTGCTTGTAGACTGGCAATTGATGGACATTGGTATCGACGATCGGGTGTGGGAGGAGATTTGGATAAGTGCATCTTAAATATATCTATATACATGTGATATGTTTACACTATGTTTGATCAAAATAATTTCGTAACTAACTTCTGATAACTTTGTGCAGAGGATGGACGACTTTCCAGATCATGAGAAGGTTCGAGATGCTCAACTGCAGAAGATTGGAAAGTTATATCGAAACTACAAGATCAAGCTCCACAAAGGGTGGCTAGAGCATCGTATGGACACATAGGAGGAGCTTGTTCCTTGGATCCAGAACTGTCCTCCAAGTCAGTGGGAAGGGATGGTCAGGCATTAGAGGAGCCAAGAGTTCTAGGTTTAATTTGTAATTTATAAATTTTTTATTACACTGACAATTATATTTGATTTTAACTTATGTGATTTAAATATTTTTTAAGCTGCATCTCATCCAAACCAAGAGAATCGGGCAGCTCAAGAGTACACGCACACTCTCGACCGTAAGTCTATGGCCAGTCATGTTATAGAGAGATAATGAATTCTGACCCTTTAGTTTACAAGTTATTGAATTATTATTTTGCATATTTCTAACAAGCTGATTGATTGTTATAGTTAACGAGAGAGGAGGTGAGGCCTAGCCGTAGCGCCATCTTCCGATCGAATCGTATGGACAAGAAAGATAGGCCGATGAACACCATGATCGGGAGAATTTTATAAGTAATAACTGAAGTATACTTAGTATTATTGCATTTCTTATGAGATTTTATTTGAATTTATAATTATAAAAGTAGTTAAACACGTTTTCAAGTGAGTGCCTGGACATCTCTGATCCCCATAACCATCTGTCTCAGATCTTGTGACCTGATCACTCTGAAAGGATTCATTATAGGCCTGAACATATACCGACGAGCTACTGGTCTGAGGCGAACGTCTCCTCACATGCTTCCAGGGTCGTTAGTCGGGAGCAGCTTGATGAGGCTTTGGCGCAGACAACTCAGGCTCAGGAGCACGCATCTCAGGCTGAAGAGTGCATACCTCAGCTACACAGTATCATGTCCCCTATGGTAACACAGCTGTCCGTTTACCTTAGAGCTGATTTTTTGCACATTCAGGATGTTGGCTAGCATTTCAGCTCCAGTCCCTCCCACTCCTGCTACAGCCCCTTCCGCTCTAGCTACAGTCCCTTTCGATCCTTCTTCGGCCCCTCTCGATGATGACGAGATGCTTGAAGAGGAGGATTTTAATTGTATGATTTTGATATATTTATTTTATTTAAAAATATTATAATATAATTTGAATAATACAATTTGAGTATTTGAGAAATATTGTGCTTGTTTTTGAGTTTTATGTGAAATTTTTATTTTGCAAGTTTTAGTCTGAGTAATTATAAATTGAACTGCGTCTATCAAGTAAATAAAGATAAAAATAATAATTTAATTTTTTTACTGATCAACAGGTTATGGCAGCGGTTGCAAAATCGCTGCCGTAGTTTGAAATATGGCAGCGATTTCGTAACCGCTGCTATAGAAGATATAGCAGCGGTTATGAAACCGCTGCTATAGACTACAGAACCGGTGCTATAGATGGCTATAGCAGCGGAGTTGCGGTTATCCAACCACTGCTATAGTCAATCCATAGCAGTGGTTAGAAAACTGCTGCTATACAGTTTGTTATAGCAGCGGCTGAGTAGCTACTGCTATATCCTATATATGGCAGTGGTTGCAGTAATCGCTGTAACAACCGCTGCCATAGACCTATGGTGATGGCGACAGTGACAACAGTTATGCAACCGCTGCCGTAGGCTATAGCGATGATTTTTTTACTACGGTAGCCTCTTTCTATAGTAGTGATGTGTTTGGCTATGGTGATGGCGACAGTGACAACGGAACTGCTGCCGTAGTCCCTTTTTATAGTAGTGAATAATAACAGCATTAAACCGCTACCGTAGTCTCTTTCTATAGTAGTGAATAGTAATAGCATTATGAGATAGAGAGAAATTCTTTATCCACCATCTTCGATGGAGAAAAAATATATTATTTTACTCGATTGGGCTGTATAGTGCAAGTAATAATGAGGCAAGTATTTAATGTAGTTCATTTTTTTTTCAAATTTTTTTCGACTAAAATATCATTTTTCTCTTTTTGTTCTATTTTGCTCATGCTTGATCAGAATAACATAGATAATAATAAAATATTATAATATTCAATATGATGTCATAAAAAATAATATGACGTCGTAATAATGATATGACATCTTACAGAATGTCATAATAATGGTATGACCTTCTATTACATCTTTTACATCATACAAAATAACAAAATATCATACTAATGATATGGCATCTTTTATAATTTATAGGATGTTATTGAAAAATAAGATATCATGATAATGATACGACATCTTATGATATTATTTATATCCTATGAATAATTATCAGGAAGTAATATTATTGATACAGGATATCATACTAAATATAAGATATCCTAATATTATTCCAGATGTTATAGGATCCGTAGAAAAGATGATATTTTGATCATAAAATTTTTAAAAAAATCAAACGGTATTAAATACATATTCTGTTATTAATTACATTATATGACTTAATCCCTGTAAAGCAGTGCGCTTTTTGGGCGATGGATAAAGAGTTTCTCGTAAGATAGGTTTTGTCCTGGAATAACCCAGCACACCAGCAGCAAGGCGTGCCATGTCTCCTCCGAGGCGTGACGTACTGGCACAATGACGGAAAGGTGGTCGACCGGGCCTGTGTTCCTTGGCTGCTATTAGAACGGGACCCTCATGCCCTTAGGGCCTCAGATGGTTTGGCAGACAGGCTTCAGCCATGCATGGATCTTTCCTAGTGCGAGCTTGCCAGCTTGGGTTCCTTATTCTTTCCCCGATGTACGTGTTCCTGGGTACCACGCAAGATCGGTACGTATTTTCAAGTACCACGTATTTAAGTGAAGTGTGTGTGAAAAATTATTGATTAAAACAATTTATTTATATATTTACATTATTAATAAAAATTAATATATCATTCAAAAAAAAATTTATTTAAAATAGTAAATTTTTTTATTAAAATTCAGTCAAGTATGAATAGCAGTGCATTTTTTTACGTTTTGGACGACGTAGATGACGTGCCAATTTGTTATTGGGTGATGCAAGTTACACAGGTGAAACTGTTATAACCAATAATTTCTCGGGTGGGAGGAGAGAGTTCACGTGTCCCATTTATTCTTTTAATGATCAGAGTCTTTGATTGCAGTCTGGCTGGAAGACGTTGATGCTCTTATGTCACAAGAGATCCAGATCTGTACTTTGATTGCTGATGCTTACGTCTGCAAACGGGTCAGGACACAACTCGGTCTCAACCTGGTTAGGGGCTTGATGCCAGTCTTCCTCCAGTGTATTCTGATTTGAGTGCATGTCAAGGTCCGGATATAACAATGACCCATTTGAATAATTGGACTTCGGCTCCATCTAAAAAATAGCATTTCTGAAAGAAAATACTTGGTGCATCATGGCGGTGCAGCATCGCACACATCACTCATGATGATTAGCTCACATGCGGGTTGAAGAATTTTTTTTTTCAAACACCGCATCCTGACTCCGTGCATGAGTCAATCACTATAGATGATGCGTCCGAAGTGCACAAAGCATTTCTCTTCCGAAAAACTTCTTGTCTTGCCCAATCGAACAATCTGTATACTGGCCTAGTCTACAATGAATTAGCCATCACATCACTGGCCCAACCCAAATTGATCCCGCTGGATTGGACTTGACCCAGGAATCAATAACTTTCAAATCTCTATCCCCTTCATCATTTAATTTGTTGACATGTCTATATTTATAAAAATTGGGTGCTCATGGTATTATTTGCAGGTTAATTGATCAATTAACTAGAATGTGTACTTTCTTTAATCTTGCATTGAACCTTAACATAAATCTGACCCAATTTGGACTAGAATGTGTTGAGTTGATTGGATGTCATGTTTGACCCAGCGTAGCTCAAATGGCCCATTAGTCTAAGAAGTTTTCAGTAAATTAAAGTTGCCCAACCGTGCCTCGCAGTGGCGGGACTGCAGGTGAGTTGGGCTGCGATGGATATCCCAGGGAGCCTATATATGACAAGTGCAAGTGTGCAACTCCATTTGGAGGTACTTATCGTGCATCAATATTCATTCTATCAGGTACATTTAATTGCTCTTAACCATCATCGATCCAAGATCCTTTACTAGAAAACAGATCTAAGATCCAAGATTGCATAATGGTTTGGTGGTGCGTCTACAGGACCAACAAATCCTTTGTTGCACGTAATCAAGCGTTGAATTTTCCCAAAAGCACGTTCCATATATTCTAGCATCAACTGGGTTTCAAATAGTTGCAAGGATTCCCCCAACCTTTATCATCACTCCGGGTCCCATGGTTTAGTCTCATCCGTAAGTAGATCAATCCTTCAATTGTGCTATTATTTTATACTCTCCAGTCCCAAGACATCCACATGGCCGCTTTCGAGATCTGATTTCCAAATTCAAGTTGGCATCTATTGTACCATTGATCGAGTTTAAGAGGAGATAGTAACATATATGGATAGGTTAATCGAAGGAACCTTTATTGATAGTAATACTTCTTGCAGATCTCTTGTGCATAGCTTTATAAACAGGGCCAATTAATATCTTTTTTAAACCATCATATTTTCACGGGCAATCCACGGGCACACCAACTTTGGACTTCCCACGAAATACGTCCGTCAGCACCGTCGTCGACCGCAGCGACGCCTTCAGCAGCTCCAGCCCCTACCAAATTAAAAACCACCAACTCCATAAGGGAATTAGCACAACAACAATATCCCTGTCAACTATCCACAAATCCTGAATCCTATCGAAGTGTTTAAACCTCAAAAAGAAGAAAAAAAAA
>KE504684.1:1534479-1548399 GCA_000441515.1 Elaeis oleifera | reverse complement strand
TATAATTCTATTTTGATAATCCTATCTTGATTGATAATATGCATAAAATTATTTTGATTATTTATATGTTCTATGTTGAATTGTAATTATATTCTATATTTGATTTCTATAAATTTGATCTTCTAAATTATGTTCTATATTGAACTGATAATTTGTTTAATTGATAATATGTATAGAATTATTTGGTTGTTAATTTTTTGGGTATGGGATAGACATGGGATGTGTATGGATTGGATAGAGGGAAATAGTTACCCATGAGTATCCTCGAACCTGTTGAGTATGGGGATGGATATCTATTTTGTTACCCGATTGGATATCAGATAAGATTTGGATATAGAGTATTAAATTTAAATTTGAAGATGAATAATATAATATCCGATCCAAATTTCATCCATTGCTATTGCTACTTTAAATTACCCATTTATCCTTCCTTATCCGTCTTGTGCATAGTCAAAGAAATGAGAGGATAGGTTGGAGGGACCGAATTGAGCAGTTTGGCTCGCTGTTCTTTTGAGCAGCAGATCATCCGCAGTCTAAGTTGTATAAAATTCTTACGGTGGATACATGTGGCAGATTTTAATTAAAAAATATCTTGATAATATTTTCTTTCTTTTAAACTATCGATCTGACTAGAGCTATCAACTGGCTAGGTCCAGGCCCAAGACCTGCAAGTATGTACCCGATAGATCCAAATCTGGTACTCACATCGGACTCATTTACTTAGACCCGGATCCGGACCCGATAAACCATAATATAAATGGATAGGATCTAAATATTTAATACCCAGACCCGATAGACCCAAGACCTAAATAATATAATATAATAATATTATACATATATTAAAATATTTTGAGCTGTTAAATCAGAGATCCAACGGTCTAAAATTTTCAATGGGTAAAGAAGCCCTGGATGACCGAGAGTCTGAGACCGTGATCCCAATTCCCACATCTCCATTCTCGGATTCTCCCATCCCTCCCTCGGTCTCTCAGTCTCTCAATCTCCTCGACAGTGTCTCTCTCCTGTCCTCTCCTACTCCGGATGTCCTGCCTCTTCCTCTCCACTGTAAGATCCACTTGCCGACAGTCGGACCCGACACCAAGACCGTAGATGGAAGAGATTTGCTCTGGGAGGAGATCCTCTCCCTCTCTTTGTCTCTCAGTCTCCCTTTCTGTGTCTCTCAGTCTCCTGCTCTCCCTCTCCGCCAAGATCCCTCCGTCGAGATCCGATCTCTCCGACAACACCGAGCCCTCCCTTCTCTCCTGCGCCCGACTTCTTCTCCCTCTCCGTCGAGATCTGATCTCCTCTCCACCTCTTCCCTTCTGCCACTGCCTTCCATGACTCCGCCGCTCTACGCCTCCTCCCTCTGCCTCGCATCGTCTCCGCCGCCATCCGGGCCACCTCTCTCTTTTTACTGCTGCCCTCCACCAAGATCCGATCTCTTCATCGTTGCCCTTCGCCATCCCGGCTTTCTCTCTCTCTCCACCACTTGTCGGATCCCGACATCAAGACCGCCTCAGCTGCTGAGATCCGCCGCATCTATTAAATATTTTTTTGACACTTTGAATATGTGTTTCGGATCTAGGAATCGGGTCCAGATACCCAGGATCTATTAGGGTTCAGGTCTGGTACTTCAAGGTCAGACCCATTGGGTATTCGGATCTGGATCCAATATCAGTAACTAAGATCAGATCCGGATCTGGATATTCAGGTTCCGATCCGATCTCGATCCATTGATAGGTCTACATCCGGCCATGTGAGTGAAGTTACATGATTGACGGGAACATGCCATGTTAGTCAAATTTTCCCTGTCGGGGAGATCCCGCTCTACTCAAATCCACCACGGGGTGTTTACCAACTTGGCTATGATGAGGTGCATCGCTAGTTTCTCTTATTCCCCTTCATCCCATCCTTTATTGGAAAATCTTAGACATTTGCGAGGTTAAGTGTGGTCTTTCCCAGCTTTCCACCTCTTTGAAAGGAAAATAATATCCTACACCATATGCAATACATAGCGGTGCATCGTACCAATCATAGGTGCTCGTTTATATAGCAGTGCATCAAGATAAATCCTTGATGAACGAGCCCTGTAATTAGCATAGTGCACGGCATGCTACTCGTTCATCTCTCTGCAACCATGTCATCGCACTTGTCGCACAATCTAATGGTTTATATTGCGAAAGAAAAGATGAATCATTCTTTTGCACGAAGGATGCCACCTGATTTCTAGTTGGGGGCCTTGCCCCTATTGCAGCCGGCAGGGGGAAATAAAGATAGGAAAACAAAAATGAAAACAAAAAAAAAAAAGAAAAAAGAGAGGAAGAAAACAGGTGCATGGAATTAAATTCAAAGTAGCTGCAGAAGAAACGTGATCCGATCATGAGAATTGCAAGTTAATCCTGTTGCGGTTATAGTTCTGGCACACCTCTTGGTTCGCTACAATTAACAAAGAAAAAAAAAAAAATCAGATAATATGCTAGAAGAACTCCTCCAAGCATCTTTGCATTATTATTTTTCTAACTGAATTATTCATTTACCTCACCAGTTAATATTTCTTGCTGATAAAAAGAAGAAAGTGAATCCTATCGTACAAGGTGACCTCCAAAAGTCTCTATGAGAGAATAAAATCACACAAGATCTTCATCATCACAGATTAAGCAAGCAACCACCTCCGGAGGGACATCTTTACTGTCTTTGGAAAAGGTGAAAAGCTGGGCTGAAGTGATGCACAACTACACTCCTAGAAGGCAACATACACGTCTATTGCAACGCCAACAGATATGCTGATTGGTTATCCAGAGATAGATTGCCGAAATCTTTTCTTATTGTACTTCCCAATCTACTTCTCTTTGTCTTGGAATGGAGTTCTGTGATGCAACCATTGAAGGATTTGATTGCAATCTGTCAAGGCACTGGACCACCACTCATTTCAATTAAATCAATTTTGATTGGAAGCCCATCTGAGTTGAATTGAGGGATAAGTTGTTGAGAATGGCAAAATTTCTTCCTTGCTCACTGCCAGAAGCCGAATCGTGATGTGCTTGGAAGGCATCTGAGTTGCTATTAAAGTACTCGTAATCAAAACTAGTTAGAAAGTGATTCTATGATGGTGATTAACCGGATAAATGGAAGCACAGGTCTCTCTAGAAGCCATCATGTTCTCTATGACATTTTTTACAGGATAATATGCATCTATAACACACACCCATACCTTGAGAGAGGACAACCAACCAGCCGATTGACTGACTAATGTTGGTCACAGCGACGAACTCCTCTTCAAGGGTAATCACTCCCTCTCTTATTACTATTTTTCATTTTGCTGATCTATGTGGCAGTGCATATTCTGGATATTTTCTTTTGTCATCTATAGATTTGCTGATGAACACTTTTAATGACCAACTGACAATTATCTCTTTCGGATATGTGATCAAAATTTGCAGCAGCTGCTTGATCACCAGTTGGTCACCAAATAAAACTAATAAAATACGAAATAAATCTCTTCGATTGATGGAGCATTTACAAAATCATTCAAATATGGTGCCATCTACTTTTATAGAGAGACTAGAAAAACAGCAGAGGAATCACCTCACATTTCCTCGAGGAGTGCCGAATAAAAAGAACAACAGCTTTTTTACCTGCAGATTGAAGAAATCACCGAGTGATATCACCTGTTAAAATCTGCGATTATACAGTTCCAATATGCTATCAGTTCACATCATGACTGGAAACCGGAACAATAAAAGCCATTTCCTATGGCTTGATACACCTCTTGGGTACTTGGGCATATTTTCTGCCACTGTAGGCTCATACAAACATGATTCTCTTGAGAGGTGCTGTTGATGATTATCAAATAAGCTAAAAAGGCGTACCCTTGAACATTAATTAGATTCTAAATTCAACAACTTTCTTTGAAGCCGACTGTTCAGTTCCGGTAGTAATAGGTTCCATGCACATAAACAAGATCCTATATTGGAGAATAAAGAACAAAACTTGAACTATGTTATTTCTATACAGGAATAAACTGACCAACCTGACAAGTACCAGCTTATGCCTCTTCCTCAGTGCTTTCCATTGATGAGTTTTGCACCGATCCAGCTCTTGCTGACCACATTCTACTCGCTTTGTTTGTTCACAAATCAGTCCCTTTCAGGGGCATGTCCCGCATCTCTTCTCGCACTCACATTACCAGTATAGGACCACAGCCTCTCCACCTCACCGGATATGAATTTTCCCACTTTCTCATCATGCTGTCCTCGTTGGCCACTCTTACTTAAGAAGGATGAGCTCTTCCAGGGCTTCCAATCACTGGAGTTGAAGAACAAAATGTGGGTGTGGCAAATGGTGAGGCATAGGGGGTGTTCTGGGTAGAGACAGAGAAAGGGCTAGGCGAGATCCTTTTTTGAATAGGTAGTCCTCCAAGCCCTCGGTTAAATATGGAAACAGATCCTGCAGCTACACATCTCTTTGTTGCATCATCCACAAAAATGAGATCATCAATCCTTGCCATTATGTTGAATGCCAAACTCTCCATGACCCTCGAGTAACTCTCAAGGATTGACTGCCCCACATCCTGCAAAAGGATTTTAAATGGAAAAAAAAAAGATCATCATGTGCTGTCAGTTAAAATAATATACAGAGTCAAAATTCATGCTATCAACTAAGGCAGAAATGCCAGTTAGAAGGGATCTCCTAGCTAGAATCCATGTATAAGACCCATCCAAAATCAGCTGATTGTTCAGATGGCTCGGAGCAAGTGCACATGGATTGAGCTGAAGATTGAGAAATATGACTTCCGAAACTCCATGGAATCTTTTCCCTTTTCAGTTGATCAGTTATTATACCATGCAGTATGGCAAGATTATCTATGTCAAGGACTAAGTTCAAAATACAAATGGGAGGAAATACGAGGACAACCTTATTGTACTGAATCTTGTTCATATCCAGAACAGTCTGCGGGAGACCAGGGTACCGTATTCTCAAGCTCTGCAATAGACATTCAGCCCGTTGTGCCAGAAATTGACTTCTTTCTGTATCACTAACAAGACCCTTGACCTTTGCACCCATAATGACTTCTTTGCCTTTGATTGATGTTTCCTTTTGGCCTTTCAACCTCCACACATGCATGGCTGCTTCAATCCTATTTGCTATTTCCAGGGTATGATGCTCCGATGACAGGTCCAGGCAATCCAGGAGACATTCCGGTGAAAATTGATCAGCTGTTATGTAGCGGTAGATGATCTCACCCAAACAAGATTTTCCACTCTGCATGAGATGGAAAAGTCTTAATCTTATCAGTAGTAAACCCACTTGAACTGCTTGCCAGATACAACCCACGTTGAAACTTAAAGCTGATTCATAATGTTATGAAAAATACACTTGACTGACATGTTACCGAATTATGAGGTAGCAGAAAGGTAGGAAAAAGAAACCACGTGTATATCATGGATATCACAAACTTGATCATCAAAAACAGGAGTTTTCCTTGGTGTTCATCCCTGTAAAGTTTATAACATTGCTAGTGCACAATTAATTTATACTTATTTATGTAAGCAATGAAGTCAAGGCAAACTCAAAGGATGACAATAATCTAAACTAGCATTTCCTTCTTTTCTTGAGTGGCCCATAAATAACAGAAGGATGTTTCTAAGTCAATGCAGGAGACTCAATACCCTAGATGTCCAACATACTAATATCTGGACCTCACTACGGCGAAATGCACGAATACCGAAACCACATACAAACATGCATTCATGCCCACATAATCTCTTGTCTGCACATGAAGAAAGAAAAGGTCAACAGTGCCCCACCAAACACCCAAACAAAGAGAGGGAGGGGGTTATTACCTTCCTTGAACCCAGTAGGCATATGGCTTTTCCATTGACTATGTTACTAACCAGCTGACTATTCTCACTTTTATATCCTTGGTTCTGAGCTAAAATAACCCCTGGATATGCATCTCTTTGATCATACATTCAGGAGCATGAAGGATAGTGATGCTATAAGGCTTATATGCAAGAGATAATGGGCTCTTGTATTTTCAGATTCTTTGCACAATCGCCAACAACACCTTTGATGACCCATGTCGTTATTGAATATTATCCCTCTTCTGGGTAGCCTTTCCATTCTCTTGCTCCATCATCCTTCTACTTCTTCAGGTCATCTATATATCATGTTTACATCAAAGGACCACCAATGGAAAATCTATGATGTTCCTAATGCGGCTATAATTTCCATCATCATTTGTCAGCATAACATTCTTGCCCTTCATCCACTCCTAAGACCACTTCTAACCCCTATATGATTGTCATTTACAGAAAAGAACTATAATCAGGCAAATATGTAAATACAAAGTGCACAATTTACCCAGTTAAGATTCAACATATGGATATACACCCATTAACCAATATGAATTGCAGGCATCACCATCACCTGTGCAACTAAGTAGCAGTGAACTAATAAATTTAATCCAAATGTTGCAAACAGGAAACATGCCTGCGAACAGTTCAACAAAATTGAGATATATCCAATTGCTTTAGCTCATATATTTGCAATTAAGCAGATTTAAATTGTATTGGAAGTCATACTGTCCCGTCCATACCTTTGGCAATGTCTCCAAGTAGGCATCAGGGATTTCCATCTCAGAAAGCACCACACTGTTGATCGCCATGGCTGCCTTGAGTATCTGATTCGCACAATCCCTACACTGCTGTAACTTCTTCCTTGCATTCTCAGACAGACCATTTGGTGGGACTCGAGGGCACGGGAGCCACCATTTCTCCTCCTGCCTCAATGATGGCCTCCCGAAGGAAGAAGAAGGGTATGCCCCACTTCCATCCTCATCAGCTTCGGCAACCAGGATCCCCCGATCGACATACCAGAACTCGGTTTCGCGGAACCCATCCAGCATCCCAAGGAGCATAGCATCAAGCTTCTTGAGCGCTGGGAGATTCATATAGAGATCGCTGCGGGGGCGGGGACCATCACCTCGAAGGTCCCACCGCCGGGAATTCTTGGAGAGAAGGGATAAGCTCCACTATGTGATCACTCACGCATAAAAGCCATTCCATCTCCCGGCGCCACATTGCCTTCTTCTGTGCTGCCAGCGGCTCCAGCCTCCATAGCTCCCCAAATACAGTAGCTGTAACCCAAAAAAAAAAAATCAACAAAAAATACAAAAAACTAAAAAAATCCAGAGAAAAGAGCAATTTATCTCACCAGAGAGATTTGTGATGGCATTTGAGATCGCGAGGGCCGTGCAAACACCTTTTCCGCCACCGGACATGTCTTCGCCGAGCAGTAGCTTCGCGAATCGCTCCTTCATCATCTCCACCTCTGTAGTTAGCAACCAATTAATTAACTCAAAAAATAAGAAAAACAGCAAAAAGCAGTAGATCTTCTTCTGTATCTCATACTAGAAGCATTTATTTCGTTGTTTTATGCCCTCCCCTAAAGGAAGAAAGAAATTAGGGAAATAGGCAATGAACCAGAAAATCCGTCTCCGCTTCTCCAGCTTCGCGTCCCAGAACACCACATCTTCCCCAGGCAGCAGCGCCCGGGCCGCCTCCGCCGCGGCGGCAGCCAGCGGCGACGACGCGAACGAGCAGGACGCCCCGGCGGCGGAGGAGGATGCCCCACCGGCACCGCCGCCGACGCCGTACCTCCGCCCGGAGAAATCGCTCGAGCTTTCCGACTCACTCACATCAGCGCTCGGGCTGTAGCTCCCGCACCGGTCGTCCGATGCCCCTCCGACGACACGCTCCCCATTTCCCAAGCCAAAACCCGACCCTCGCAACCCGATCCAGTTCACCGACGGCACGGAGATCAGCGATCCTCGCCGCTCGTTTCCTCCATGGACGGCCCCGATCGCATCTGGCCAACCTCGGACAAATGAGGCAATGGAGAAGAGCTAGAGAGAGAAAGTAGTGATAGTACGAGCAGTGGAAGGCGCGAACCAACAGCTCTGGCCTTTCTGTTTCTCTCTCTAGAACTCTCTATCCCTCCCTCCCTTAGATTCTCTCTCTATCAGTCTTGCTTTCTACTGGAAAAGCAAAAGATAAGCCGCTTGCAGGCGACTTGTTCCTTTCCGTACACCAACCCGACACGACTCGCTCTTTCTTTAATGTTACATTTCCTCCTTTCTTCTACTCTTTCACCCTTCATGCTTGGAGGTGGGTCCCAGTGATAGTGTGCTGGATCATCCGACACGTCAGCGAGCATGTCAGACGTGGGCGTTGGATCTCGGCCGATCGGATCGCGATGCTTCCAGGGCCCCTACGATATGAGCCTGGTTCTACTCGTGAGAAAGTATTCCCTACACTGCGCGCACCACGTGGCCTTGCGCGCAGCCAGTCACACGACTCGCACCCGCTCTTTTTTCCAGACCCATTCATAAAGCGCGTGTCTCGGTGCTTCATAATAAAAACGAACGCCATTGATTTCTTTATGTACGGCCACGTGGTGATGCAGTGTAGGAAATAGTTTCACATCATTCTGGGTGTGCTTTTGGGTGTCCTCGAGTTGAGGAGTACGCTACTGTGATGTGCCTTGGACTCGTTGTGGTGGGTGTAGGACGCTCCCGAGGGACACCCGACAAGCGGGAAGCGGACGAAAGGGACGGTTATGCTCTGTTTTGCCGCAAGAGAATTTACCAGGCCCAATATTCTCACCAAACTGTTCCTTTGGATAGCAGGGCTTCGGTGACTTTCACATCAACCGCATCATTTATTCCTTTATTTTTGATGGTGGAGGTCAAAGATTGAAAGTTTAAGATTGTAGTGGAGATCCAATTCTCAATCACCATGCATCCATCAGTGATTGTATAAACTTGAGACAAGATGGAAGATGTGCAAGCTAGCCCGGCATTCAAATTTAAACTATCATGTAGTGGTAATATCGATATGGCGATTCAAAATTGAACATTTCAAGTTCAGTGCCAAATCAGGGAGAATCTCCTCCCAGGACTTTTGGTGACATTGTTGGGCCGCGTAGTATGATTTCAGCCTTCTCCGTCGGTGCAATTAATATCCTCGGAACAAGTGAACAAGGAGGAATGAATAAAATGACGATTTTGCCCACGATGTGACGCGCAAGGCTAAACTATGTCCGGTGGTAGAGTGGAAGGCAGGGTACATGCTTCAGTGAACCGTAGGACTAGTACATACTTTTTACAAATCGTAGGGATATTTTCGGAAATGAGAATTAGACCCTGATGGAATCATGGCGATGGGGGACATTTTGACGACCGGCTCGATAGATTGATGAGTTCTACACTCACTGTAGTTCCGATATCGTAGGCTCCAAGTATACGATAATATTATATACGAATGGGCAGTGGCACGTACTGGATGAGAGGGTTCTTTCTATGAAAAAATTATTAAGCATAATGTTGCTATTATGTGTAAGTAACGGGTAAACCAATCAAAGTGTGATTGCAGGAGGAGAATAGCTGCTAGTTATCACATGAATGATGCATTAAAGTTAAGTATATGGCATAATACTTGTGTGGCTCATCCAAGTTTTTTGTTGGACCATATAAATGCTGGGATTTTGTCACCTTGTGTGGTGCCTTTTGTCACCATCCAATGATGATCAGTGATGCATTTCCTTGCAAGTTTTTGTCACTCTGTGGGGTGTCATTTGTCACCATCGAATGGTGATTAGAGGGTTGGATGAGATAAGAAGGGCTACCTTCTTGGTGGTGACCTAATCATTAGCTTAATATTGGAATGAGCAGTACTCATTGTTGTTATTATTATAAATAATGCGATATATAATAGTGTATAAAGAAATAAGGATAAGATCATCAGCCTTTGATATAACATGTCATTTTGGTTGCATGCTAATTGCTTATAATGCACAGCATCTATCTCCATAAGCCAATGGCTAACCAGCTTGAACGAATCAACGCAATGATTGTTGCAGTTGAAACAACACATGCATTTCTACATAGATAATTTTGTCATTTTATTTGGAAATAATTCTCCAAATTAGTTTATAGAAGGTATCTGTAACAAACTTAAACATTGTTATGATTCCGCATATCAATCAATGTGGAGGCTATATCATGTTGACTGATGTGACAACCATAGTAATGTAGCATTTAAAGACAATAAGAAGCCTTTGAACAAATTGATTTGGATACTTATTACACAATCACAGAGAATCCTTGCTCTGGCAAGAAGAGTAGGAAGTAGGCCTGGCTAGATTTTTATGATGGAAGTGTCTCAGACAAGAACGGATCAGAATCAACAGTTAAAATCGGTTCAGCAATAAATTTGGCTTAAGTTGAATCTCAGGAAAGGAGAAAAAGTGTTCATCAATGCATTCGCCAAAGCCACATGGGGCATTAGACTCCTTGAATTGGGGCATTTACTCATGGTTTATTAGCAAAAATATATAAGGACTATTGGCATACATAGGCAGAGGTTGATGTGAAAAGAGTGGTAGTTCGCTCATTGATAACAAGTCTGCTTGACCTCAATGACTTGGCCTTATAATGTTAGGATACTCGTGCAGAGTTTGGAAGCATGTCAATTATCTTACATTTATCATTGGCAGACACTGCAGTTTATTGGTTATCAGTCAAAGCTATAGACCATATATAGGACATCAAAGAATGAAAGAGAATAAAGTAGGTGGTCACCCAAGTATTCTATATGAGGGATGGAGAGGAGAAACAGGAAAAGAAGAGGCAGACACCCAAACAATCCGCATGATAACTTTTCATAGAAATGAAACAGGGTAGATAGAGAGAAAAGTTGTGGTCCTAGCTAGGGTTCTAATTTAGTTTTCACAATGATACATTCTTTAACAATTATCTCTGTTGTCATGGAATAACACACAGTCACCAACTCATCATGCTTCAGCCTGCCTTCACACTAGCTCGTGACTTGAGCAGGTTTAACTTAATTTAAGCCAAATGTTAACCCATTCACATAGCAACTGGGGAATGTTAGAATATCACAAGCAATCCACTTTTTCTAACATTTTCTTTGATCAGACCTTACAAAGTAGAATCAGCATAACATGGTAAAGTCATCTGCGTAAACTCCAGACGAGCAATCGTGCAATTATATTATTTGTCCTTGGATCCAGGTCCTAGTAACCAGTCAGGTCCACTAGGGTGGTCCAACTTTGCTGGAAGCCTTTGAGAGAGACTTCAAAGACTGAAGTAAAACGAGCAACTTTGTAAGAATCTAGGATTTAAATTACGTAAATCCTATGAAAGTTCCAAGGCCACTGACTTAAAGTCCTAGGACTGCGTCTTTTCATGGGTCGTCTCATATATGTAGTAGCACTCCTGGGTGCTCAACAGCTCCAAAATCAAAGATACTCGATTCGCTTTCCTTTGCTAATCAAACTAAGCATTTTAAGCCAAAATAGCTTGTTCTCAACACAATAAACAAACAAATTGTCATGCCCATTACGAAAATATACTTCACCAGGAATAATTAGTCTATCAACAATGACGTTGAGTAAATAACGCCATGATCTTTTCCTCCTAATTTATCCCTGTGATCTATCAAAAGCCGTCGAAATAGCCATCATTTTATTGCCAACAAAATCAAGTCCATTACTTATCCAGGCAAGTACATTATGTACACCATCACAATAAAATACAGTCTCAACTTTAACGCCTCCGCCTCTTTCGACCATCCCCCAACCCCACCCCGACCCGACAAAAATTAAAAGAAAATTCAGGGTACCTTACTTGGACGTCGCCATTATTAAAATCTTGATGCAACCAAACAGTGTTTGAAGTATGGACCACCGGAAAGTGCGGGGGAAAAAAAACAAATTCTATAAATGACAGCAATAGAATCCAAAGAGAATAAAAGAAACATCAGCAAATGGCAGTCTTTTTAAATCTCCCATATATTTAAATTGAAGAAAATGAATAAGATCATGAAGTTGTCAAGTTATCATCCATTAATAATTTCATAGAGCTGCAGATAATACTGAATTTACAGAGCCAAGATCCGACTTAAGCAATAGTGTGCTCAGCCAATATCCCTACAATATCATGTTCGTTTGAAGCATGCTACCTCTAGAAGAAACTTGACCCACTTACTATATTGATAAAGCAAGAAAAAAGGTACAAAAAATGTGTTTAATCAGCACAGAAGACCATCAAACTAATGCCATCTTGATCTGCATTGTCTATCTTTTCTCCTTCTCCTCATCTATTTTCTTCCATGTTACTTGAAATTATATCACTAAACACAAACGTTCATTTTTTTTTGTTAAGAATATATACATCCATTTAGTGAACATACAACAGATGGTAATACAGAGCATAGAATTAACTTCCGCACGCCCCTGCAGATAAACCCAGAAAGAAGGCAACAATGTTTTCTCATTCCATCTAAACTAATGTTAATATTGCTTTAATTTAATATGAAATCCCTGATTAGCAGAAGAAATATTTATCAGGAAATCATCTGATAATATCAAAAAATGGAAATATTCCAGGTTGCTTTTCTAGCTTCAGCAAGACATCAAATGTATTGAGCGTGACCTGGACCGATAGCTTTTTAAGCTTCTTTCCGAGTTATCCTGTTAATCATCGGGAAGATCTGTCATAAGATGCCCCTGATTTGGGGAAAGATTGCATATTGCCATAGGTGATTTTTCAAACCTGAAGCAGTAGATGCCTAGTGCATTCGTGATCTCATGGATGACCGACGTGGCAAAATGTAGGTAGAGTCCCACTGTAGCAAATAGAAAATCTGTGAGGTATACTATAATCTGGAGAAACACAACCAAGACACTCAACTAGCCAAAGGAAAAAAAAGGAACTGAGCACAAATTGAGTACCCGACACAAAGCTCAGATAAATGCAAGACTCCTAATGCCGAAAGCATGGCAAACATTGAATTATTTCACTGGAAAAAACAGAAATAACAGGAAAAGTAGAAGCATCATTTTATGAGTTTGAGATCTCGCCGATAGGGGACACCTAATATCAAATGAACAGTCTAGCAGTTTTGCATTGATAATGACTGTATTTGATGTTCATATAACAGGAATCAGTCTTCTTGTTTACTAAAAAAGACGAAACAAGTTGGTGGCTGCCACAGAGCCCCTACCACAGCAAGAGGGAAGCCTAAATTGTATTTTACACTAAAACTTATATTTGACAGCAAAACATTCAAGAAGAGTAAACTAAGAAAGAGATTAAACTCTTATATAATCTGATGTGACATAGCATGAGAATAAAATATAACAATACCTAATATGTCTTTATAATAAGGAAAGCTAAAATAACTGAAACCCATGAAAACAGAATATGTTCTACCTGTGAATACACAATAGAGGAGAACAATTAAATGCTCGTCGACTAGAGGAGTTCTGCACCAAAGAAAAGGCAAATAAACACAGTTACAAAGCAAAAAAAAGGAAAAAGCATAGAGTAGAATCTAACTTTAAAATAAAATGTGTAAAAGTTTTTTTGAAAAAAAAATCACACACCCGTCATTGAGCTTAGCAGTGAGAGCATTTGCGATGGCTAGAGGAAGAAACAACAAAGACTGTTACAAAGAACATGTCAGAAGACATTCAATGCCATCCATTCAATCAGCACATAGAAATTTGTCAAATATTTAATTTGCAAATAATAACTCTTACCCTGTGTTTGGTACGGATGATGGGTGGAAGGTGGACGGATTTTTCATCCATCTTCTCATATGTTTGGTGAAACATGGAAGGATTGGTGGAAATGATTCCCTCCTCTGTTTGATATAGGAGGAATGAGAGGATGGATAATATTTGTATAAGATTTTACTAAATTACACTTTGATAAAAATATTATTATTATCAATTTATAACACATATATATATTAAAAAGTAACAATATATAAACTTATAATATTTATAATCTATAATTATATAAAAATTATATACATATTAATTAATACATGATTT
>KE504684.1:1516038-1534459 GCA_000441515.1 Elaeis oleifera | reverse complement strand
TAATAAATAATATACATAAAATATATATAAATAATATGAATGAAAAATTGAAGAAGTATTATATTTTTATCAAAAAAATTAATAGGGGTAATTTTGTCAATACTAAAGTTCATCCTTCAATGCTCCATCCATCCTTCATCCTCCCAATTTGGAAGGATGCAAAATGATGGGCCAGGATGGATGGACAATTTCTCTTTTTTCATCCAAACGGTAGATGAAAGCCATCCATCCTTCCAATCCTATCGATCCACCCTTTCATGACCCCAACCAAACACAAGGTTAAAGTCTAACAACATATGAAGAAATATAAGTAAACAAAACTAGTGGCCCAGATGCATGATCCTTATAGCATAAAATTTGGATGAATATATTAAGGATAAATAAATATCTAGATTCATTAGTTCAGAAAAAAATAGTTACCATGCACATTCCAGTTTTTAAGCCCTTGGGTTCATCACAAAGGTGAGCTAGAATCATTCTTCCCTGTCAATAAGTTCCATGTTAAGTTAGAAACTGAGACCGGATGAGAAAACTAGTTAGCAGAAAATATTACGGAACAGTGCAAAAGAAACAAGGAAACTGATAGATGCATCTGTATGGCAAGCTGCTTGGGCACAATTAGCAGTTACGAGATCATTTCTCAATATTCACCAGAAAACTCCCATGGATAAAAGTGCAAGTTCGCATGGTTGTCATGGCTTCTGCAGCATCATACATACCATGCCAGTGGCAGTGCCTTACAGAGACACTGCACAGATATGGCATCGGCTGCACTCTAGTGATTGGCATACGCACAGATAGAGTGGACCACAATGCACCGAAAGAGTCGAAATACAACAAGCTGGTTCCTTTATCTATTCCAAGGAACTGCTTAAATCATTGTCATTATAAAGATTACTGACAAGCCAGAGTGAAATGTTTGATGTCACCCTTGAAAGGAATCCAGGATATGGTGATACATATGGAAACTTTCATAAATTATTGGAGTGCAATTATTATTCAACTTTCTAAAAAGAGGGAATTGAAGGAACCAAAATAAAACAATTATTTCAAGGTAGCCCACCAAGATGAGGATGCAACAACTCTAAACATGAGTGATGGAGAATATTGCTGATTAAACCAAAACTTAAAAAAAAAAAGAACCAGAACTAATTTAATGATTACTGTATCTAGTAAACTCCGCGTCCAAAACTTAAAGCAGTTACCATCAAATATTTGCTAACAAAGATACAAGCAAGTAGCAATCTTACCACAAGAAATCCAAATGCAAAACCCGTTCCAACTATAATCAAATGTGGGTGATCGTGCATAATATCAGAAGGGGACAAATAAGACCTGCAACATGTTCAAAAATTCTCTTAAGAACAAAAACTAGGAAAAAAATCTAATTTAAAAATTAAAAAATAGTAGCAAGCACTATGTTCAAACCAGATAAGAACTCCTGCCATGAGCACGCCGAAAGGAAAAGCTGCCAGAAAAGAAAAGAGCTTATTAAGGAACGTGGAAAGGTAAAGGGTAATTATTACACAGAATATTACCATGGCTAATGCCAACAACATGCTTCCTTTTCTTGCTCGGACAACCATACGGACATTGCTAATGCTGCACAAGAGCATATCAGTTACTAAAACATTATAGCCATAATAGCAACTAACATGCCTCATCAGAGTATTGGAGTAGGCTGGTAAACAAAGGTGCATTGCATACCATTCTATTGATGGCTACATCCATTGTCAGCAACAAAACTCAACTTATAAGCAATTTTAAATAGTGTGACCTTCTCTTCTACCATAAGATGTGAACCTGACACTAAACCTTGACGCTGTCCACCAAGCTTAGTACTGCCATTAGTGGAACTCCCTAACCGAAACAAGTTAACACTACTCAAAATTATGGGAGGACTAACTTTTGCAACAAAACCAATTAACAGTTAATTGTTACTGAAGTTTCATTTCATAGTTCACATGGAGATTATTCTCCCAAAACGTTTCACTAGTACAACTTGGAAATTTCAACCTTCCACATAAACCCGTAACATGCATCACAAATGAAAACATAGCAGAAGTTAAACTTGGAAATTTGAGCGAAAGATTCAACATTAAGTAGTCAAATTGATAAACTCAGGAGACGGAAAAGGAATCAACAAATTGATAAACTCAGGAGAAGTAGTCATGAAATTAACAGTTTCGAAATAAAGGAATCAAGACTTGGAAACATAAGCCCAATTGGCTTTCGACTGTCTATCCTGGTCAGGTATACAAAATATCAGACTTATTTCACTATTCTCATTAGGAAAGGGTGGCATATGGGTCCAGAGAGAGAAAATGCATGAATATGGTTACCGCCTAAAGCTGTCACCATTTGATTGTTCTGACATAAAAATACAGTTGAATAAAGATTCTGGAAGCACTAAAAGTGGCTGTGGAAGAGATTCAGGGTTCTGAAGTAAATAATAACTTCTCTTTTTCTGAGAATAACAGTGGAGGCACGACCAAGCATTTCAAAGAATGATGTAAAACTATCCGAGTCAAATGTTTGGTCAAAGACCTCTCAAGATTTGAGCCTCGAACCTCTAAACATCGATTTATTAAGAAACTGGACAGACCTCGAGTACACCTAACTATACATGATAAATCTCCTGAAAAAGAGCATTACTAGTAATGATTTGTGAAATTCAGATAACTAAAATTAACCAGGATGAGACCAACTATGGATGCCAGATACCAGAGCCTTCAGTATTCCAAATCGTGGGACCTAAAAGAATTGCCTTTTAATTTAAGGTTCCCTAAGAGATCAAAAAAAGAACCAACTGGAGGCTTCTTTCAGCCCGTAAAAGCCATCTACCACTGGATATTGTACATCATATTCCATTTCTTTCATGTTCTACGTCAAAAGCTGCAACACCAACCAAGCAGCAAGTGATGGCAGGATCCAGATGAAGTTTTACAAAGATTATGTGTCACCAAAAGCTAGAACAAGTGCTAAACTCTTAGGATAGGTTTTCATGTTTGAGATGCAACTAACTGAAAAAGGATAGATGGTATATGGCACAATGACAGGATTATCAGAAAAATAACAGGATAATTTATTGAAACAAATGGAGATTGAAGCAACGAAATTCAAAGACATACATATTGCTGACCTAAATAGTTAGGATAACCATTGTTGGTTGTGGCAGCATCGGAAAAAAAAAAAAACAACATAATAACAAGCAGCAAATACATAGATAAACTGAGAACTTAGTTTGCATAACAATAAAGATACTCACTTAGATCCAATAGTTGGTAGTACACCAAAAACAATCATAAGGAATAGCACCGCACCATATAATGGTATTTCTGAAACAATCAACAACAGGCCAAAAATTTTAAGTCACAAATGGATGTTCCATAAATCATGATATATGTAACTTGCATGCAAAGTCAGCAAAGAATTCAAAGAACAGTTACACCTTATAGAAAGCCATGATATCATTAAGGAAAGACAGCTGCTTATAATAAAGAAGAGCCATAATAAGAAGACAATTAATATATTACATTAAAAAATTCATTTACTTGGCAAAAATGAAGAAGCTCAACAATGGCTTCTTGGGGTAGAAGCATCTTGTTAAAGAACTTTAATGGCCTGATCACTGCTTACATGTAAATAGCATATCAGTCAACATACATTATTTTAAAGAGTCCATATATGGAATCTATATATGCACGCCTTGCTGCTATATCTAACATGTATATTATGGCCCCAAAAGTTGTTGACACTTTGAGGAAAAAAAATGGTAAAACTTCATTGAACTAAACATAAATCTGATCAAACTTTTTATACAATTCTAACTAGATTCTAGTCTCATTTGATTACTAAATTCAAAATATCATCAGAACTTCTGCAATATCAAATTATTTGATTTGAATATATCCATCTGTGCCCAGATTCATACCTCATGACATTGCATAGGCACTAGCACCCAAGATTCTGTGCGAAAGTGCCTACAATAAAACTTCTATGGCATGTAAATTTGCTAATATTGACATAAGCAAGGTTTCTACTACTAACCTGTACCACCTGGTACAGTGTGAACTGTGCTGACCTGGTACAATACTAGTACAGTACAAGGGCTTAGTAGAGGGCTGTAATGACACATGGAATAACTACTATGCCAAGAAAAGCGTACCGTGTTTCAATATGGGAGCATACATACTGACCCAACCTGTACTAGTGAGTTACTAAGATAGGGTCTAGTACCTTGGATCTAAGATCATAATCAGTGCAGGATCTTGCACTCATAGCTCGGCCAAGCTTTCAAAATGGAATAGTTACCTAACCTCACCATCAATAATTGCTTGTTCCCCCATTAAGATACAAGGTGTCACACCAACTCCTACCTATCTCAACAAATTTGATGTGATATACCTGTGTGATGATGTTTTTCATCACAATATTTATTGACCATGCATCGTCTTCTGGTAGAGGTCCTCTCTTGCAATTGGGTCACTGCTATTACAGGTTGGATGTCTAATTGTCCAAGCACTAATGACAGTATCTTCATCTTGTACCTAAACTGGGACAAACTAGTCTACTCAAACACCAATCAGTTTTTAACAGTAAAAGGCAGTATTGTAAACCACCATAATATACAAAAATGATGAATTTACAAAGGACATCTACAACTTACCATCTTAGGATACGTTACACCTTTGTCTAATACAATCCATTGTTGATTCACTTAATCTTCTAGTCATGAATGATCACAATAGATAAAATTCCAATTCCTGAGTGGTTAAATAGATTCTCTAACAGTCACCTCTTTAAATTGTTGATGCTTCACGAAAAAAAAAAAGAAAATCCTCTCCATCCAATGAATAGTACATTACTTGTCACTAAAAGCTTTTCAAAACATTTTGTGATTCGCATAAAAGTTTCAGGACTTGTCGCACAAAAATCTTTTCTGGGGGTAACTGTAGCACAAAATCCTTGCCATATAGCTTGGCATCTTTATGCTCACATCAAAAGTGATGGATTATTTTGTGAATTAATTTGATGCACTCTTCATTGCACTTTTTATCTAATACCATAAAATGCAGCTATAATAGATAAAAGATGTGAGAAGAGCAGATGTCTAACTGAGTTATAAGTTAGAAAATTGAGAGGATTCAATTAAAAGCAACACTTCCATTTGGTAAGGTATCATCTTCCCACACACAGGCCATAACAATGAATCCTAGAAAACCTCCACTAAAACCATCATATAAGAAAAAATTGCTAAACCATAAACCAAATGTACAATAAAACAAAATAGACAAGGAACTTCACGTAGACATTTCCTAGATAGTTCCAGCCCTAAAAACTTGGCCAGAAAATGTTTAATGTTCATGCAGGCATAGAAATCTTGTACATACTGTGCAATCAGGGATACTCATTGGACAAACTGGGCCCATAATGCACCATATCAGGGCATACCAATCCCTTCTGTCCAGGACAGTCTTCTTTATATATTTCATTTGTACTGACGCATACCACCCCGTATTTAGGATCATACTCTACCAACTAGCCATTGCTATGGTAGCCATCCTCGAGATCTGAATTCTTGTGCTCGTAGCAATTTCAAAGATAAGCATCAGTGGCACCCTCAATAATGTATTATCAGGTTGAACTGGAAGCTAAAATATCATATTAAGGCCAAAAGTAGTCTTCAATATGATCCATCATTATATTTTTATGGTTAAATTCGTAAAAGTACCAAGGTCTCTCATATAAATCCTGATAAGAACTTCAATCTTAGACCTCCTAACCAACTCACAGATAAAATTCCAAAACACTTTAATCCAGCTGTGTCAACCACATGCACGATTTTGTAAGCATTGTAATTTCATCTTCATTTATCAAGTTTTCTTGTTTTAAGTGTTTATATCGTGCATTATTCCCTCGATCTTTCATATTCAACATGACCACAAGATTCTCACTAGACAACACTACCCAACATTAATGCCTCCCAGTGAGGATGATGTTACCTCTGGAGGTAGAGCTTCTACCATTTATCATTTCATTACAAAAGTCTTTAAGAAAAAGAAACTAGACAAAATTGTCAATTACATACCACAAAAAAAAAAAAGCCTTATAAATTATAATCGTGAGAACAAAGTCGTAGGCAACAAGCATATTTTGCATTATGTAAGCATTATTACTAACTTCTCTTGTTTAAATATTGTTTATCCTATGTATTATTTAATCAATGTCCATTCCGGTTATGGCTCATTTCCAGTTTAGAAAGCATTACTTTTTCTCATGATCTGATAATATTATTGAATACCTTGCAGTATTCTCTTTTTCCCTCCTTTGTTGTGGGGGTGGGGTACAATTACCCAGCATTCATGTCTTCGCACATGATTAGAATAGCACTGCTCAGAAGAAACGCATCATTCTTATGACATCTTTCCTTCTCCTTATTTCTGCATATAATACAAATATATTGACAAATAGGAAAGTAGACAGATTGACTGTTGCAGTAAAGTACCATATACAGTTAACAGTTATGAGAATATCATGGAGAAGTACTATAGTAGATGGTAGACAGCACAAACATATTTATAAAAGGAAACTTGAAGCATACAGACGGAAATGGCTGGCAATCAAAAGTTTAAAAGAGGCTCATGCAGCTAAGAATAATGATGCCCCTCACTCCCTTAGATCTAAACATCACACATGACACACAAAGCAATATGACACATTTTACGTTCTCTGAGTACCAAAATATGATTCGAAGTCTATCAAAATTATGTTAGTATATCATACCAGGAACTAATGGCACCCAACTAAAAATGGGGATGGACTTCCTAAAATCTTGTGCCCACCATTCAGCCCCTGAAAGAAGAAAATGAAATCAGAAAAGCTATAATACATGATAAAGACTAAATATTTGCAATAACCATTAAAGAATTGACAAATATCTCAAACTGGAATATAGAGGAATAACATGTCAGTAATTTGCCCAATACTCTAAAGAAAACTTGGTCACATACCCAAAAAAATGTCAGGAAATGGCACACGTAAATCAGCATGAGGCCTTCTGTGGGTCCATTTATTATAGGAAGAATAAGCGTATTTGTAAAGAAGCTGGATCAATAACAACAAGAAGTCAATAAATATGCAAATATAACTACTAACAAAGAAACAGCATAAAATAAAACAGACAAAATTTAGATAATTTCAATAAGGACAGCAATGACACATAAATACAAGCTACAGAAAATCACAAAGCACGTGTAACTTGTGGCATTCAAAGAGTTCCATGAATTTAACATCAAACTATGACCAAAAAAACATAAAATGCAGACTCATTGCACCATCGATATTGTCATTGTAAATTTTCCATTCGTGGTTGCTTGAGGCATAGTAACAAGCCTCCATGGTATTTCAGTTTTGACCCACATGCAGATTTAGAAATGAAGATCATGATCAGAGGCACAGAATTATAAATTATCAATCTATATGTCCCAACATACCTTTTAGCACCCTAGCTTCATCTCCACCACATTTGCCTCTCATGGCACTAAAAATAAACCTCCAAAACATTGTGAAATATTTAAGAAAAGAATAAAAGAAAGGCTATGGTAGATAAGAGGAAATTTTTACCCATTTTCCTTCCCTTTCTTTGCTTATTGATGTAACTCATCAAGGACCTATTTACCCAACACAAGTCCATTTCCTAGTTTTAAAAAGCTAGAGAATATCTAACGGGTGGAACTCTTGCTATGGTCAAGGTTCATCAATCTTTGGAAATGAGTAGCCTTAAGCCAATTTACACTGATTAAGATGATCCAACAAAGTACATGCCTCTCCACCACTCAAATTCTTTTGCTCAGGAGGCATATAAAGTAGAAATAACCATGATTAATAGCTTATAAGATTATAGGGTGAAAAGCAATGGGTCGAGCTGACCAATCTTTGGCATGAAGAAATTCAATTGGAGCTTATCAGCAACACATGTTGTAGTGGACAGCTCCATGATCAACTAGGGGACTATATCAAGGTTGTTTTGTCTAACTTTATTTGCATGGCCAAGACCAATTATCCTGTGTTAAATAACTTGTCCAGAATAAGATATTCTTGCATTTCATAATGTCTGCAAATCAAGATTATAAAAGTAAACAATTTTCTTATAGTTACAGTTTTTCCCAGTTTGAGATTATTCTGCAACACTTTCATAACCCAGAGGTTCCAATGAGGTGGATGCCTGCTTGTACATCAAAAGGGGAAGGATTAAGAACAAGTGGATGTCGGCATTCTTCTTGGGAGGCCATTCACCTAGTGCTCAGTAAATCCAATGAGTTTTGACTTCCTCAAGATGAGAAATGGCATGTTACCAGTTCACGTTCAATATCCTCTTCTACCTTCTTTCATTGATCAAGAGGCAAGTCAATTATGCTAGTTCACCTTAAGAATCCTATACTACCCTTCTTTTGCTGATCGTGAGATAGACCATTTGTACCATTATCAACCTTCTGAATGAAACACTACTCAATTAAATTTACATTAGCAAATTGAAAAGCAAAATTTCAAATTTGTATGACCACAAGCTGAAGATGAGCATAAGAAAAAGCTTCTTAAAATCAAAATTGGCAGATCAAACTTATGTAGACATGGAGGCTACATTAACAATAGTGAAACGTTTCAAAATTGATGATGAAAACATCTCAATGTCCACTTGATCCAAGTGTTATATGGACCCTCAAATTCTGACATGCCATATTATGTTTCCATGTCAACTTTGTGCAGATCCAGCAAATGGTGTATAGTCTAGTACTGCATCTAGCATATATTCTATTAAGTTCTATCGTGTAATGTATAGCAGCTGGTCTGATTGATTATACATTATGCAAGCATATTGATATAACAAACAAGTAGAGGCATTCTATTACATAAAAATTGACATGTTAGATTCTTCAAGATACTCTGAAACTCAACAACTGTGTCATTTGCAGTCAATATTGCCTGAAGTACATCGAAATTTGAAATTACACCCTTTTTCAGTCTTTCGAGACAAGGCAATAAATTAGGTCTCAATACCAATATTTCAGATAGTGTCTCAGGATTATGAAGAATTATGCCATTAGTTTTGAGAACTAACTCACAATAATCAAACAAATATATGGAAGTGTATCAGCTGCAGACAAACCTAGACAAAATTTAACTATCTGAAAAATGCTAGAAATAGCTTTTAAGATCAAAGGAGAATAAAAAAATAGAACACCTCACTTTCCAATAAGGGTGCAACGAGTCCAGCCGCTGGCGAGCTACTCGAGCTCAATTCGAGTCCAAGCTCGACTCGACTCGGTTATTATCGAGCTTGAATAGCTCGAATAATTTTTCGAGTCAAGCTCAAATAGCAAGATACTCGGCTCGAACGCTCACGAGCCGACTCAAATTTTTATATATATTTAATAATATTATTTTACTTATAATATATATATATATATATATATTATTAATAGACTAAAGCTCGATTTCGAGCTTGAACTCAAGCTTGATTATATCTTAGTTGATATTTAAGTCGAGTCGAGTCAATCTCGAGTTTTGCCTATTCTTCATGAAGCGGAGCTCGAGTTGCGGATATGAAAGCTTGATCGATCGATCTCGAGCCAAGTTTCGAATCCGAGTATTTTGAGTCAAGTCGAGTTGAGCTTCCAGCTACTCAACTCGACTTGGCTTGATTGCACCCCTACTATTCAACAGCATTGAGGCTGACTTTGTAAGTCATCTTGCTACAATTTCAGTCATACACTGAAATAATGACACTCTAGATAAATGACTATGTACAGAAAAGCTGCTTCCCCAAGAAACCATGGATAAAGCTTCATTTACAGTCAGATCCACACAGTAAAAGTTGCACCACAAAACAATATGAGAACCTTAAGAGAACTCACTGTTCCCATGTTGCCAGATAAAACGGAATAGCTGCAATTACCCAGAACCAGAAAGTTGTTCTTCCACACATAGCTGTGCTTCCAAAAGCCAAGGACTCAAACTGATTACAGAATGAGCATAAGCTTATTAAAGAAATTGAAACATAATGAATGCAAAACAACATCAAAGGACGAGAATGTTGGACATACAGCACATGCAAGTGCATCACATCCTGCAATAGCACAGATTTATAAAGATCAATAAATAAATGTCTATAAGACAGATATAACAATTACAAAGGACTTCAGGGCAAGACAAGTTACCATGATCAAAAAGTTCCCCTAAAGGACTCGATGAATTGGTACGCCTTGCTTGTTTACCATCAACAGCATCAAAGGTCTGGTGCATACATGATTGAAGCTTGTAGTATTAGTAAACATGAATTAATTCCTATCATGAGAAAAAAAGTTGAATAATTGTATTCATTTTGTTTATTAGATAATCATATGATGTTTGTTTATATTAAGCGTACAAATTTCTTTAAAAGGGATATCGCAATTTTTTGATGGATTTTTTGCCTTATCCCCCATGCAGGGGGCAACAATATGATGAAGATAAACATCCTTTTCAAAGATAGTAAATAAACTTGAACAAACCTGATATAAGAAAGAAGAATTCCATGAGCAAGGTGGACCCATCTTGGGGGGGCTGTGTCTAGATGAGGTGAATAAATCTGAAAAGCCAACACAAACATATGTACATGCAAACAGAAGGGGAAAATGATTGCTGATATGCACGCAAAACTCCAATTGCTTGCAATTGAAACACAGGGAAATTCACCAATGTGACAACGATGCATCTTTAATCAGTGTACTGGCAAGCTTTAAAAGCATAATCAGTGTGTACAAGCAGAATATTTCTAAGGTGATACAAATAACAATATGCCATCAATGATGAACCAACTCTAAAGAAAATAATTTGAAGCCCCATAATAAATAAACCTCGACTTGCTATTTAAGCCAATTAACCAATACACATGCAGAAGCAAAACTAATCTGCAACATAAATCACAAAAATAACTCTTGCAAGTGCTCGGTTAGAGTCTCTAATTTCAAATTACATAAGATATACTGCCTCCAGTATCATACATTTGGAAACAGTAATGTTATTCTGTAAATTTCCCATGTTTCTAGTAATAAAGCTCACCACTCAGAATGTTGTGCAATATAGCAATATAATGTAATATTACACTACATATAATTGGAATGGCAACAGTAACATAATACTTATATAATATGCTTGAACGGTATAGCCTTGGATATTAGGAGGAGAATTGCAATAAAAATCATCAGAAGGTCAAGCGATAAGGATCAAGAAAGAAGATGAATATGCTAGAGATTTAACATGTTGAGTTGAAGTTGCAACAAAAAAAGTGAAAAGTAGAGTAAGGAGTTACATCTTGGAGAAGTTCTGCAGCAGAGATCTGATGAGGCTTCATTAAAGATAAAATGATGGACTGAGATAAAGCGGGCATGTGCAAAAAGATCTAAAGAGACCTTGATAAGGAGAGGTGCTTGAATCTAGTATAAAGGTCTAAAATAGATGAGGAAAGAAGACTTAAGCTAACAGAGAGGAAGTTATGATAAAGGAACTAGAAAAGTTCTATTAAATAAGAACTTAAGAATGACTTGGAAATCGCAACTCCTAAGGACCAACAAGTATGGACATGATTATGTTATCTTAATAGTGTTTCTCGTGTTCTAGGTTTGTAAATACAGTGTTTTATGTGCTTCTATGATTTTTTATCAAAAGAAACCAAGAAAATTCAAGGTTCTATAATAACTAATCATTTATATTTTTCTTCAAGTGGTGCTTATTTATCATAACAAATGTACCCAAAAATAGTCTGCAACAGAAAATAAAATGATTTAAGCTTATGTTCACATATTCTTAAACATGTCATACCGCCCCGTACCGCCCCATACCGTCCATATCATACCGTACCGATCTCGTACCGGTACGCCATACCGAAGCATACCAACATTACCGTACCGTACCGAACCGCGTACCGACATTAAACAGAATTTCACTAGTACGGGTCCGGTACCGGTATGGCGAACCTTGCATTGATCAACATATTCCACTCTAGATGTGTGACAATGGCTGCATTATACCAGCATGGTACACTCATTGGTTACCATTGGCCAAAAATGTATAGCATGCCTTTGCACCCAATACTAGATCATACCATCTATTTCATTGGAATCACAAACATAACCAACATAATGACAAGGGCTCCATTTCTTTTCCACCATTGTCCTCATAAAAATCTCCATTAATGGCTTCCAAAGTGCATTACTAAAATTTCGATGATACAATGAAACATTAAGATATCTGCCATTACAAGTTGATCAGGTCTCTCCACCAGAAAATTCTAATTTTTCAGATTGTAAAAACAAAAGAGCCTCAAGGAAATCCTAGATATTTAAAGAAAAGATTCCACCATGCAACTCATAAAATCATTTAGCACAACCTTACCGGGATCACTTCCACTGAAGTTGACCTAAGACCTGTAAGTTTGTGATAAGAACTCACCAATAATTACTAATCTCTACTTCATGAAAAACCTAGGTGTTATATGCTGAAAATAAGAAACAGGGCTAACCTCAAAAAGATTAGATTAGCAGTCATGACATGCCATATAATTTACAAAAGGAAAATGAAAAAGAAGATCCTCTAATCCCAGAGCCTTAAAGTGCTTGAGAGAGAAAGCCCTTGGAAAATCAGAGGCACAAACAGAAAAAGAAAGGTATAAGAGTAAAAGAAACCAGAGATAAAATCCAGTTCAGCTGAAACATCAAGTTTCTCTAGACTAGATTTGTAGGTCAAAATCTTGAGTCGTGTGACAACTCATAAAGTTCCCAAATTTGTCAGAGCCAAATCATCACTTATTAGAAACAAACCTCAAAATTCAGACTGTCATGCAAAACTGAATCACAGGCTCATACACACTAAAATGGTCAATAAAATCAATTAATGGTCTCTTTGGGTACATGAAAATCTGTAACAGATGGATCGGTTAACTTTATCGGATCCCTTGAGATTAACAAGATCAAGAATGCCAGGCTCTCTTTAATGCTACAAGTTGAGCTAGAAACTTAAAATCTTTGATCAAACTCCTTCATATTGCCCATAACTGTACCGAGAATTTCAAATGTAGGCTTTCGCACATCAAGCTAGAATCACTCATAGCATTATGTAGCCTCAGCAAAATCAAGAATATGATAATTTTAATACCCAAAATCCATAAAAAACCCTGGCACTACGGAAAGTTTGTCAAGAAATGGCACCAGTAATGTGAACATTACATATGACATATTTGAAATTTTAAAACATAGTGTGAGGTAAAACGATCAAGTTAGAAACGAAAAACAGATGCATGAAGAATAAATTACGTCAATGGATCTGCAATAGTTAGCGGAAATACTTACATAGCCAAGAAGTGCCGATAAGACTAAAAACATGAAACCTGTAAGTGTGATCTGGAAAGCACATTAACAGTGTCACCGCTCCTATAGTACAATGATGATATGGAAAATTTGTAATAAAGGAAGCAATGGAAAAAGGTTCTTACCATGTTCGGACTGAAGCATCCCTCCCCAAAAATAAAAAAGAAAAATAAAGTAGACTGATGTCAGAGATATCAAATGAAGAAAACTTATTACAATCTATGATTAGAACTTGTAAAATTCATACACAGTTAGTATCATCCTATCTTGAGTGAAGGGATCGCAATGATAACAACATCAGGACTATTGTATACCCAATTAAAAAAAAATCATCCCAGAATGACTGACATAAATCAGTGTGATATTACCAGAATCATAAAATTCGACTGACATTTATATAAATTTAGTAATTTCACATCAAATTCTTCAGAAGAAAGCTTCTTTGCTGATGCATATCCAAAGATCAAGTCAAAGCAAAAAAGCATAATTGTCTACAGTGTCTATATTACAAACACACATGCTCATCATCTTGCTATTTGTATGATTTCATTTTCATGAGTCTGTACACGGACTTTATTATATGATTATGTACATGAAGAGTCTAGTTGCAGTTGCATGGCCCTTGTAGAAGTTTGTGTTCAGCCTGAATTCTTGATTGGTTCAACATCTGCTCCAACACTGGCTGCTCAAAATGCCAAGGTATAGAGAATAAAACTCTCTCTCTCCCGGTTTAACCTCAAACTTTGGAAAATGCATTCTTTGGATTACTTAATTTAGTCCAATCTCCATCATTAGATTGAACTTTCAATGCCTTATCAACAATCATCAGATATGGTTGATGAGCCAATAAAGAGGGGGAATAAAAAAAGGCAACTCCCACTTCACACTACATAGTGAACTGTAGTTTCTTCAGTTCAAAATATTACTAAAGATTAAGCGTGAAAGATTTTCCTTTAAAAGAAACAAAGGAGCAATAGTAATTGATCCTTCCATATATATTCAGCCAAACACTGACCTCATGATATAATACAATCTTTCTAATGGACTTTCTCAAGAATGAAATGTTTTCCTAAATGCAAAAGAGCACACTTCATTGTTTTAATAATAGGCAGAAATATAGCAGGAATCAGCATTAAAGAAAAACATATGGAAAAAAACTCCATTCATAAATGCAAATCTTTATACAGAGAAGACAGGTGAAACTATTAAATCTCTTGATAGAAACGCTAAAATTTACTTTGCTAAACTTTCTAGTTCTCTAATCAGTATATATTCAACCAAATATCAATATTTAAGAATAAATTCCTTCGATAAGCAGAGATGAAGTTCAAATGCTTTTCCAGGTCAAATTTAGAAAAAAAAAGGTCAATTATTCTCAGAAATTTTGAATAATCTGCACAAATGAAAACCTAAGACCACAAAGTTCATCAAAATCTCTTTAAAAAAGACGAAGAAAAACTCAAAAGTAAAATCTGATGAATCTTAAGATGACTCTGTGTAGGACGCTCGTGCTCTAAGACTGCCGAATTCTGAGCAAAAAAAGAACCCTTCTTGTCTGTGCACTCCATTTATATTTATTATTTTAAGCAACCAGGTACATGCAAATTCCAAATTCACAGTCTATTATGATGCGTCATCATATTGTAAAGGCTAATGCTGTAGAAAAGTGCTCTGAACAAGTTATCAAGCATAGAAAAATCATAAGCATGATGGATAAATTTTCAGAAGAGAAGAACAAGTGTTCTGGTAAACGGATATGACTTAAACATCTAATTTTCAATCAGCAAGGATCAACAGAAAACTCACGGCATCCAAAGAGGGAAGAGAGTCACGCATCGACTCCAAAGGGCTGCAAGATATATTTCGCAAGCAGTGAGTTGTCCACGCCACTGTATTTGTACTTGTTCAGCGTCGCAACACCATGGTGCCCTATGTATCCCATCTGCAACCCAACGAAACTCGAATTTCTAGGGTGCAATAAACCTTTATATAACAAGACGGTAGGATAGAATTGAAACTCCCAAACAAAGGGAAAGAAAAACAAAAAAAAAAAAACAACGAGGCAGCGATCTCGTTCACCAAGAACAGGAAAAGCCATTTCCACCAATTTCATTACTTTAAGAAATAAAACCAGTAACAAATCAAAGCTAATGATCAAAAAACTTCGATAACATAACAAAAATCCAAGAAACTCCTGAAACCACTCATGGCACGGAACGGTAAAAAAGTAGGATAATAGATTAAACGTAAAGAGATCGAAGACCACATCGACAGGGGGGAGCGAGGGATCAAGGTCACGAACGGTGGAGTTTGGGGACCGCGCGATCGAGAAAAAGGCCGACAGGAGAGGAAAAGAGACCGGCGATTCAAGGGGCGCTCTCGTCCTCTCTTCTGGCGCCCTAAAAACGAGGGCGAAGAGTGATGGGAAGCGAGCGAGGGAGCGAGTAGGAAATAAAAGAACTTGAAAAGGCATGGGCCCCACAGAAACGGACAAATAATGGACTTTGTTTCATATTTTATATATGTTTGTATCTATTTTTACCTTTGTTTGCGAAACAAATAAAGCGTGGTGAAATCAGCGGGGGGGGCTTTGCTTGTGCTGCAGCCATCTGGACTTTTTGAGGCCTACGCTTCTCAGAAATCAAGAGCCGTCCCTATATTTTATTATCAAATGATCTGGCAAGCATTAGTCAAAACCCCTCCATGCAATCTTAATTGAGTCAAAAAGTGCCACTGCCACGTAGCAATTTTATATTAAAAAACTTATATAGGTGACACGTAACTTTCCTTATTAATGCATTCATTCACAACTTACAATGATTTTTTTCTTCTGTGAGACATCCTTGGAACCACAGGATATGTCGCACTTTGATTAATTGCATGGCTGTGGACTTGCAACTTTTTTGCCAGATAGAACAGTTGGTTTTAAATGGAAAATTAATTTCATAAATTCTATCAGGCAATCAAGTTCATTATCTAAAATAAGAGAAAGACTTCATTCGACCTCCATCAACAAAAATGAATATTAATTTATACAGATGCATATACGCATCAAGCTTAATTAAGCTTGCTTGAGCTACTAATTGGCCGGGTTCGATTAAAATATAACTCCAAGCATGATACTTCATATCAAAATTGGGTGATTAAAATCTTCGAAAATTCAATCACATGACTCCTCTTTTCATCGATGCATGATACATATTAAAGCTATGCTTTTATGTTTAAAGTTATACCTTTTAATATTTTGACTAAAGCTATCAAGTTGGATCTTGCTGGCCATGCTTTACCATCTAAAAAGCGTTAGCGTGAGACCTACAAGAAGAATATATGCTGATGCCTGAGAATCCTTCCACCTTGTACATCTTTTGAAAGCCTCGACAACCACTTTCTTCGTTCTTTTTGGGCACTAAATTCCATCTTCTTCTTCTTCTTCTTCTTATAAAAAATAATAATTATTTAAAAAAAAAACTGGACCCTGAAACTTACACAAGCTTCATATTGTTCATTCCAGGGCTGCAATAACCCCAGGCTGCGCAAAGCCCCCACCCCCCTCCCCCAACAAAAAAAGGGAGGAAGAAGAAGAAGAGGGAAAACAATATTGCTTGCATGACATCAGAATAAGAATATTGAGAAAAAAAGGAAAAAAGGTTTTACACTGGCTGACTGGAGATCAATTAAATTTATATAATCTAAACTTCATTAGTAAGGGTATTTCGTTTGCTGTTTGCGAAAGACACAGAAAACAAGTGCAGAGGTGGAGTAGAGAGAAGAAGAAAGAAAGAAAGGACAAAAAAAATGAAATAAATACAGAGAACCTATCTGTTGTGGGTAGACTGCGGGGGACGTCTTTAATAGTCCCACATCGGATGGATTCTGAGTGTACATGCGCTTAAGTAAATCCGGGACCTCCTTTTCTCTCACGAGACGCTTTTTTCATAGGGGAAGGACAAAACCATGAGACCGTCTGCGTGACGTCGGACCGGGATGGAATAATCCCCGGTAGGGCCCAGGCCCCAAGGACAACCCCCGGTGGAAATCATGGGGCACGCTCTCCGTTCGGACCTAACCGAAGCGGACAATACTTCGTGAGCCGAGGGTGGGTCAAGGCGCTTGACACGCGTACACATCAGTGGCGCGCCAGATAGGGCTGCCCACGCATGGTACCCTCAGAACCGGGGGGCTATGTTGCGGGTAGGCTGCAGGGGACGCCCTTAATAGTCCCACATCGGGTGGGTTCTGAGTGTACATGCGCTTAAGTAAACCCGAGATTTTGAGTGAGGCGCTTTTTCCCATAGGGGAAGGATAAAATCGTGAGGCCGTCTGCGTGACGTCGGGCCAGGGCGGAATAACCCCTGATGGGGCCCAGGCCCCAGGGACAACCCCAGTGGAGACCATGGGGCACGCTCCCAGTCCGAATCTAACCGAAGCGGACAATACTTCGTGAGCCGAGAGTGGAGGCTGACCCGTGGGGCGCTTGACACGTGTACACATCAGTGGCGCACCAGGAAGGGGCACCCGCCCTCTGCCCACGCATGGTACCCTCAGAATCGGGGGGGCTATGTTGTGGGTAGGCTGCGGGGGGACGCCCTTAATAGTCCCACATCGGGTGGGTTCTGAGTGTACATGCGCTTAAGTAAACTCGGGATCCCCTTTCCCTCACGAGGTGCCTTTTCTCATGGGGGGAAGGACAAAACCATGAAGCTGTCTGCGTGACGTCGGGCCGGGGCGGAATAACCCCCGATGGAGCTCAGGCCCTAGAGACAACCCCCGGTGGGGACCACGGGGCACGCTCCCCGTCCGAATCTAGCCGAAGCAGATAATACTTCGTGAGCCGAAGGTGGGGCCGACCTGCGGGACGCTTGACACGTGTACACATCACTATCTTTTTTACCACAATCATCATGTTCTTAAAAGTTTTTTTTTTTCTCACCCAAGTATGAGTTTCTTTGTCGTTCAAGTTTGTCCCGAAATCCATAGTCCATAGATGACAATATATATATATATATATATATATA